>VXBW01006444.1:1085206-1106017 GCA_013400375.1 Thinocorus orbignyianus
GACACAGGTAATGGGAGTAGCATTTTGAAATAAAAGCAAAATTATAAAATGTTCAACACTCTGTAGCTTCCTTCTTAAAAGGTTCTTTTATTAGGTAGCCTGTTTGTTGTGTAACTTGACAAAACTGTTTCAGAGAACACAAAATAATTCTAAGCAAAACAGGAAGTATGTTCGCCATGATGTACCTGAGCTGAGTATCTAACCAAGTTAAGAACAGTGCCAAAATCATTGAATTTCCAAATCATGTGTTGCTTTTTGTCCTGGTGCTGAAAAACTGTTATTTGTAATGTAGGAGCAAGATATGATAAAGAAATCTGGGTTAAATAGATGTATTTGTGTGTATACAGGAAAAGGTAATATGGCATGCATGATGAGGGACATGAGGTCAGTTGCTGAGTGCAATCATACATGGACAAATCAGGGCACTTTAGTCTCTGGAGGACTGTGTTGTGAATATAGAAGACAAATTGTGCCCTCAAGAAACAAAAATACTGCCTTGTTTGATCTCTGTTCTTAAGAATCAGACGTTGTAAGAAGGCTTATGCTGGTTCTGAATCAGCCTTTGCTGCCAGTAATGTTGTCAGATAAAGTAAAACAGGTCACCCAGAGAGTTTTTGGAGTCTCCATCTTTGAAAATGTTCAAAACCCAGCTGGAGACAACCCTAAGAAACCTGCTAAAATTAACTCTGCTTTGGGTAAAGGAGTTGGACTAGGGCAATCTCCAGAGGTCCCTGACAACTTCAGCTACCCTGTGAGTCAGTGAAAACAGGGAAGGAGCTTTATAAGGCCTTGGATTTTCCAAGCTAATAGCTATCTTTGTGTTAGCAAATCTTTTTTTTTCTTTCTTTAAGATTGGAAGTTTTCTGAGAATTTACAGTGTTCATACAAAACAAACAAGTGCTGACAATGAAGATTTCTCTCGCATAGAATTCCATCTTCATGGTGGTACGTGTTATGGTCGAGGAATAGGAGTCTTACCAGAAAGTAACCCAGATGTTAAGGAACTAAAGGAGTAAGTACAGGGGGTTTGGGGGAGAGTGTTGGTTTGTTGTATTTTTTTTTTTTTTCCCCTAAATGATTCTGGAAAATTCTAGGCTGGTGTAACAACTGTATGGTTTAGAATTGTAAATGCATGTAAGAACCAGAAACTCTGGAATGGAATATGTCTTTAGCACCACTAAGATGAAGCTTTTTTGGGGACAAATATATAAAGGTTAATTTTCCAAATTGAAAATACTGTAGGAATTAAGATTTCTGTTTTATAATGCTGCAATAATGAGAGCTGGCCACATTAACATACTTACTCTGTTTCATGGTGACATGTAATAACAAAAAAGGTATGGTTAAGCAGTTGAGTTGAGCACATTTTAAGCATGTGCTTATGTGTTACTTGGAAATGGTGGGACTTAAACGCTATTAAAAATGAAGCATATAATATAAATGCTTTACTGAACTGTATTATATACGAAAGGAAAGGCTAACTAACTGAAGTCTACATTCCTTTATCAGGAGTTCTGTTCCCAGTAGGACAGATTTCTTTTGGCACTATATTGTGTGTAAACTTCAGAAGTGAAGGAGTGGCTCGTCTGCATCATTAATATACACTCCTGCAGCTTCTGGCTCAATTAAGTTTTATGTCTCTGCTGGAAAATTTATGTCTGAGCATTATACCTGTCTATTGATAAACAGTAGGTTTAATATAAATATATGTATAGTTGTATATATATATGAAAGACTTCTCTAGGTTATAAAATATTTAGCCATTTATTTTTAGATTCTTAGAATCTGTGGACCTGGCAGACAGTCAGAATACGGAAAACATGTCTTCACTGGAATTAGATGGCACTTTTAACAATCTTACAGGTAAGAGCAGTTGAAAGCTGATTTGCTTACTCTTCTAACATACATATATATATATATGGTCAAGATAAGGTCATAGTTACTGCTTCTCTAAGTGTATAATATTACTTTCATATACAAAGCTTTAGAGAATTCTTTTGGATTAGACTAGAAATTGATGTTACCCTATCCTTCTCTCTCACAGCAGAAACCTTTCATACACATGGAAAAATACTTTCGTAGGAGATAGTGAATAAATTTTTAAACACAGATGGTGTTCTTTATCGTACTATATTAGATCATAAAGCAGAATGAAATAATGCCCTCCCACTGAAGGGGAATTCCTAAGGGACAGGCACTGAAAACACTACTAAAACACCTGCTTGCTGAGGGGCCCTTCTGAAACTGTTTGTTGGAAAATTGTGTCAGTGGCAAAACTGCAAGGTGCAGTGCCATGGAAAAGTAGTGTCTTACAGATTAATGTAGTCTTTTAATATGTTATTCTTTTCAATATTATTCTTGTAATGACATTTTTAACCCAGAATAAGAATAACTAAATAAAGCATAATAATAAGACATAGTAGAATAACAATAGGATAAATAAATAATAAATAAAAGTGATTTAAACTCTAAAGCTAGTTGGACATAGTCTGCCCCTTCGCTTCTAGCTTTTAAAATCCTGTGTAACTTAGCCATTTTGTTTCGTGTATCTGTCTGCCTGTCTATCTACTTTTATGTCCACATGATGAAGAAGAAAAGAAGGAAGGAAAATAATTAGGAAATTCTTCTTGATTTTAGATCTTGAAACACACTTGAGGAGATGTCAGCAGTTATCTGTTACAGGTAGGAAACGTTTTGACCTCAAGGTGAATTTTATTTTTACTGAAGAGCAAAGTATTTTTGAGACATCAGCTCAAAGGCTGAAATAATGTATTTTACTTATTACGGTAAGAGCCATTCTAAGTATATAAATGTCATATTTTTTTTTCATTTTTAAACGAATATGATATATTTCTATATTCTACTTTTTTTTTCCCCTACATTTTGAATTTCTGAAGTACACCATGCTCCCACAACCTGTTGTGATTTATCTTAAAGACTGTAGTGACAGTATGTATCGATAAAACTGAGGCTGCAAATGGGGGGAGGGAAGAGAAGGTGGGAATTAAGGAAAAAGCATATCTGCAATGGCCATTTCCCATAGTCTAGGTATTATGTCTTTAATAGGTATGCATAGCTTTTTCTTTTCTTTGCGTGTTCTATTTTACAGTGTTAACAGATCATCAGGATTTGAAGAACACAGAACTGAAAACCATTCTGAACAGCACAGCTCCTCAGCAGTATCGCATTAGAGCAAAGCTGAGAACTTACAAACCACAGAAGCTCTATCAGTCTATTAAACTTCATTGTTCCAAATGCAACTCTTTGTAAGTGTTTCACACAATAGAAGTGATTAGGAATTGTTTTATATGTTTTGGGATGCCTCAATTTTCAGTGTATTTTCATCCTCTTTTTGTGTAAAATGAGGTGAATGTTAAAAGTATTTCGTATTTTGAGCAAGGAGTTGAAAGTCACTGAAAACAGGTAGACAAATTGTAAATCATCAGATGAGTTCTGTTTACAGGATCCTTTGAGTCATTTCAAAACAGTAATTTTTCTTTGTTTTCAAATCTAGTAGTGTGTTTTTTCCCACACTGAAGTTGTCTTTAAGGACCTGTTCCTGTCTTGTGGTTTCTAAATAGTATATGCAGAAAGGTGTGATAGTCACTGAGTGAATGAATAAAATATCTTTGACTAAAGTATGTCTTTCAGAGAAGGCATTTTTTTGTGATCCAAAACTGTCAGGGAAACACCATTCACCTTGGTTTGGTAGTTTTGTCTTTTTTCTCACTTTTGTCAATTCACTAACAGTTTTATCACTGTTATTTCCCCTTTAATGCCATTTGTCATTGCTCAATCGAATAATCATTGCTCAATCAAATAATCATATGCATTTGTGCTGTGTATTCATCTGAAAATGAAAGTTTGGTTGAAGTGGCCTATTTTTGATTAAAACACCAAGTGGTATTCGTGATCATCTGAATCCTGTATCACTTTGTTTGCCTAGCTTGTCTTACCATCAGTCTTAAGCAAACAGTTTTATTGTTACTGGTGTGAACTATTGCCTCCTTTAAGTGATGGCACATTAGCATTCTCCTAGGCTTTTGATTTTTTTTTGCGCAATCAAGATTTATTAGATACAAACATCATTGAGACAAGAAAATGCCCCTGCTATCCTTCCCTTACAGCTTTTGAATGCAAAGCAGCATGCTTGCAGCTTGAACAACATTGGTCCTTATCAGATGTTGTTCCAGCATTCTCTTGGTTGCTAATGTAAGAGGAAGTGCTTCATCATCTTCACAGCATACGAGTTCATGGTCTTTGTTACTAAGTCTAAAAAGGAGATAATTCCCAACCATCTCTGCCACTTTTGTCACTTCTTGGATAATTTGCCAACTCTTTATAGTAATAAGCAGATACAAATGATAGAATTTTGTTTGTTCCTTGAGAACTTCATCCTTATCCCACAATTTTCCATGATTAGTACATGTATATTGTTATGTATTCTGAACTTGTTAGTATCTTCATTTTTGTTCATTGGAGTTTTCTCCTGTTTCACATATTGCTGCCTTCTCTTTGCCACAGAATTAGGGTAGACTTTTAACTAGATAGATTTGTGGGGCTTCAGTTAGAGTATTTCCTACTGCTACTGCTGCCGCCATCCTGCTGCAATGATGGGACTACTTGCAGTGCTTTTCCAGAAATTCAGCTTCTCTTTTGGGTGAGCTAAGAGGCCCAGGAAAGAAACATGATTTAGGGGAATCTTTGCCTCCTACATCATCTGCTGTGGCAGAAGGAGTTGGTCCATATTTCAGCATATGTTGAAGGGCCTGATGGAACAAAGTTCCCCCCCCAGTATGCAAAATAAAATAAGTTAGAACATAAAACTTGAAATTATCAGCACTTATGCAGTCGTTTTACTCTACTGTAATGCTATGCAGTTGTGTGGCCCTTTTAAGGCCCAAATGAAATAAGATAAAGTTGATATATTTGTTTTTCCATGGTTTTACGTATGTGTGGATGAAGCCACTAGGCTGCCTCTGCTCCTAAATAGGATTAGATTACTTAACGTAATTATTAACATACAAATTATTTGTCTTGTCATAATTTGCTGTGCAAATCTAAACGTTTAAACTGATGTAAGACTGATGACCATATTTTAATATTTATTTGGAGTACTGCCTTCCTTGTTCCCAGATTGCTTAAGGAGGAGCTGTTAGAATTTACTTATTCATTTTGGAAAATATTTTAGGCAAGAAGTTCCAGATGGAGATGATTTTGACTTAATTTTACGAGGCGCTGCAGCTACTGCCCCAAACCCAGAACTACACAATACGTCCTGGTATAATTCTGTAATGTGGACCACACAAGACCAAAACCAAAGGAAAATAGCTATCCATTTTGTAAAGCACGATGAAATGCTTCAGCAGCCTGAAGATACTTTGCTTATGGTCGAAGGTAAGATAAATTGTAAATATACTGCTTACAACACAGTGTCCACTTTGAATATCTACAAAGTTAAAAACCTGATTTTAGTCTTATGTGGAAAACTTTTAGAATGCCTCTGATGATGCAAACCTACAATTAACTTTGTCAGCCTCTGGATGTCAGTGTTGTTTCAGATTAACAAAGCTCCTTGCAGCGTGAGCTTTTTTTTTCATTTGTTTTTTGTCAGATTTTCTCAGGCAAGAGAAATAGCCACTAAACTTTAAACAAAGCAATTTAGCAAAAACGCAAATAAGGAATGCTTTTAATTTAATAAAATTAGTAAAGAGTTACATATAGTACCATTCTGGGTTTTAAACAAAGTCTTCAAATGTGCTCAAGTAGTGGAGTGAATAAGCAAATGTAACTCAGGTGGTCCTTTGTATAAGGGTCAATAACAAAACCCCTTCTGTTTTCTGCTTCATTTTATATTCAGCTAGTTCTGATAGCAGCTTTATCTCTGACATATTCCAAATTGGATGATATTGGGTTTTTTTACAATCTCACCTTATGTTTGTGAAAACAAGCGAAAAAAGAATCTGTTTCTATTTTATTTTCATAAAATAACTGAATGATATAACTAGGTGAATCTTTTTCAGATATTAAAATTCCAGCAGCGAAGTATAAACACATGTGGATATATGTGCTTCGTGTTGGAGCACAAAGAAAAGGTATCATCAGTATTCTAGCACTTTTTTCCCAGAACTACAATAATGAACCTTGCCAAAGCTATATGCTATTCTTTTTTTATTTCTAAGTTTTTGGAGGCAGAGATTTTGTAGTCTCCTTAGAAATCTTTCCAGCACTTTTCCAGATATAGACCACCCTCAAAGGCCTTTATGACGTTTATGAGACAGACACGGTCTAGATTCTACTCGTTTGTTAAACACAATCAATTTGCTCTTCTACAGCACAGTACCCTATTCTTCCCCATCATCATTAAGCTGAAGCAAGGACTTCTTTTGAGTGTTTAGCATCTATTAGGCTGGAATCAGGGAAATAGTTGGATAACAGACAGAATTTTAAATGACCTCGGAGCAAGGAGAATCCATAACAGTTACTACAGATTAGTTGAACTGAGGAGCGAAATGTTGCAGTTAACAAGTAGGTTACTGCTCCTTGCATAGTCTCATTATTTGTACATGAAATCAATGCGGTTCATATAATTGTCAGCCACTGGTAATTCTGTGTTTTATTCCAGTCTCTTAGAAACCAGGATACATTTGCTTGATGTAACTTAGTATTGGAGTAAAGTTGAAATTTTGGAGACCTTTTAGCAATGTCAGTTAAAACTAACATTAATTTTGTACATTAATCTCTTGAGTGTAGTATACAAGAGCCTTTATCTGTGGCACTGAACTTGGAGGAGCTTTGTTTTCTCACCTTTTGGGAAGCTGTTTCAAATGTCTGTGCCTCTGTTTTCTTTTTCCTTTATTTTTTTTTTTTTCCTAGAAGTTAAGTTAATTTCATGTTGTGCATTTTTACATCGCCAGTAATAATGCACTTTTATTGATTTTCTTTTCTTCTTTAGTTACTTCTGCAATACAAGTAACAAATATATGCAATATTACTTGTCATAAAGTCTTTGAAACATCTTAATTTTAGTTAGTGGTAAACAACACAGTTGTAGAATATACGTACTTTTAAACAGTTTGCTCACATTTTTTTTTATTGTTGTTCATGAGCTGATTAAATCATACATTTTATTGAACTATTTCCCAATAACTGTTTTCTCTGTGTTAAATTAGTAAATTTTCCACATTTCCACTGAATTGATGAAATATCAGGAAGATTCTGTAATCAGTTCAGTGGTCCGTACCACAGAGGCTGAAGATAGGTTATCTCATGATATATTATAAATGTGAAAGAAATTTTTTCCTCTCACTGGAATTCAAAAATCTCATGGTTGCAGCTATAATTTCTGTAATGTAAATTTCTGCTGTGTTCCTAGCATGACCCCAGTTTAGCAGCATCAAGTTTGGTGATTCTGCATTTCCCACCTCATGTCAATTATGACATGGTTGAAGAGCTACTTTTTCATAAATCATTGGTTTAAAATTAATAGATTTTTGCCACTTAAAAGCTGAAAAAAGTTACTGAGGAGCAGTTGCAAAAAGTTCTTTGGGGTTTTTTTCCCCAAGAAAATTACCGGTAAAATCATAATAGGAATTATATGAAAGTGATGCTGATCACATACAACTTCATGATTACACTGATAACTATGAGGAGGAGACTAAGACACCTGCTCTGATAAATGTCCTCTTTGATTCTTTATTGAGTTGTTGAGTAAAAATGAGAAGATTATGGATCATTTTTTCAGTTTTCTATAATGAGTCTCAGGTTTTTATTGAAGGTCCTGAAGTCAACATCTTATCAGTCAATAAACACAAGTTATTCTATTCTTGATTACGGTTTCAAAAATGTGTTTTTCTGTTCTTAACAGGTGGAACATTAAAAGAAGTCTGGAAGCTTACGAAAAGGTTTAAATGTGTTATTCCTGTGAGATCCACAGAAGATCATCTTGAATTATTAGATCTTTCAGCTCCTTTTCTTTTACAAGGGAACATAAAATATTATGGGTAGGTTAAAAGCATCAGTTGATATTTTAGTAGTTACAGTAATAGGTAGAGAGTATTTTCTTCAGGAGTTCAAGCCACAGTGCTAAAGGAGTAACTTACCAAAGGATTATTTGATGGAGAATTCATAACATGGTCAGCAGTACCGAGATCAGGGAGGAAATGTCATACAACTACCTTGTATCAGAGAACTCAACAGCAGTTGGACTTTATCTGGCTCGATATATCTTATGCCCTTAACTACATGACACCCCAAGTTCAGTCTTGCCTGTGATGTGTGGTTACGGTGGCATATTACAGAGATGGGAATGTGCATATGAGTCTCTTTAGGCTACAAAAAGCTTAAATCTTACTGTCTTGGTCCAGATCTTCCATTTTTTGACCAGAAACATACCATTTTCTGGTCTTACTCCTTAGACCAAAGTCAAAACATATGTCACTTTGAAACTGTAAGTTGTTGTGGTTTGGATTTTTTTTACGGATAATATTTAAATAGAGACCCAGAAAATAATTTCAGACTGTTAGTCCTCGTCTCATTCTCTCTCTCTCAGTTTCTAGTGTTAAGAAAGTTTTGCTTTTGGAAGAAATACAGGATTTTGGACAGCCTTTCCTCATCATTTGAGATCCACCAGACTTCAAAGTGACTTACCTAGATGTCAGTTGCTGTAGGGACAATCTCAGCATGTTTTTGAAGTCTCTAGTTTCAGGGCTATGGAACACAGGACGTAGATGGTCTAGGTGTGATATTGCAGTGCCATGCAATACTGTGTTCCTGCTCAATGGGAGCAGCAGTGTGTTCTCCCAGTGCTGCACAGCAGCTGGCAGTTACCAAGCTCAGAAATAACCAGTCTACTTCCTGCAAGCTATCGTGTCCTCCCACTGAGCAGTAGTGATAAGTTCCAGCAGAGCACTGTGCTGCGCTGCTTCAGTCCTGTAGCCAGCAAAAACATTTCTGTGCAGAAATGTTGCATGTTTCACACGAATCCTAAAGCTTCCTCTAAGGGTCTGATACAATGAATGCAAATTATTATTTCTCTTCATTATATATTTTTTTGACCTTTCCAGATATGGCTGTCCACAACTTTTTTAAATAAAGGCAATATGTGGGTATTCCCACTGGGAGTGGATCTTCTCCAATACAAAGTATTTCACTTTGCACTTTCATAATCTACATATTTACCCACAACACACAACCTCACCTTCAGAAAAAGTTCTCTGTTCAAATGGCCACTCTGTAAAAGCCAATGCTCTGTAACATGTTCCGTGGTTGTTTATAGATGCTTAGGAAGGAACCTCACAAGGATGTTAACATTTCAGAGCTTTTTTGTCAGTAGCATATACTTAGCAAAGTCTAAAAAAGATCCTGCAGAGCGGAATGAAAAGCAAAATGATTTTTGCTGTAGGAATAAGTTTGAATCTCTGTATAAATATTTATATGCGTGTGCATATCCATGTATATTCATACATATATAAAAATAAACACACACATGCATATAAAACCAAAACTCACAGCTAAGTTACTTTATTGGAGTTTGGGTATTTTTTTTAGAGGAAAAAAGTAACTTCATTGAGCTAGCGCTATTGATTTCTATGTTCTTTTGCATATAATTCTAAAATTACAATAAATTTTGCATTCCTACTGAGTAAAGAAATTGGTTATTTTATTTTTTTTCCCATGCAGAAAGCTTCTAGCATAAATAAATCAGCGTTTGATTAATGTCAGTATCTTATTTTAGGTGCAAGCAGTGTTCAACTCCAAAGCCAATCGTGAGTCTAAGTCCCATTGCAGCAGAACAGCGACCGTCATGGGAATCATCTGAAATAGCACAAGGTCAGCTGGCATGATCTTGTCCTGAAGTAGTTTGGGGCCTTGATTCTGAAGTGTTTATATCAAACAGTTTGATTTCTGGGTTGCAGTTTTCTACAGAAAGTATTAATTTATGGATATGCTTGAGTACAGAACTGTAAAATTTATTCACCTTATTTACTTTTGAAACCACTATTACAGTATGAATTAAAGGATTTTATGTCTTGGAATAGTTTCTTCTGCCATAGGTATCACTACTAACACCTGCCGTAGTACTGATGTGATGAATTTTCAGTTGCAGATGTCATCTTTAAACTGTGTACATGCTTGTAGTCCTAGAAGTCAGTCTTGCTTTTCCTTTTGAAAGTACACTTTTCCTCACCTGAGCTAAAGAGAGTCTTATTTAATGGCTAGTACAAGTTAGACTTTTATCTTCTGCAAGCTTTATCAATAAAGCATATTTTGGAGAGTCTGCAAGAAATAATATTCAAATGAAAGGAATTATACCATAACATGTGTGTTCCATGCTTTTTGTTTTCCTTGTGTTACTCTCTGTAGTCAATACATTAAAATGCTAGAACTGAAATGGAGCTTAAAACTTTACAACGCGTTTACTCTAGCAGCCTTCCAGTATTTGAAGGGAGCTACAGAAGAGCTGGAGAGGGACTCTCTGTCAGGAAGTGTAGTGATAGGACAAGGGGTAATGGTTTTAAATTGGAAAAGGGGAGATTGAGATGACATATTAGGAAGAAATTCTTTGCTGTGAGGGTGGTGAGGCACTGGAACAGGTTGCCCAGAGAAGTTGTGGATGCCTCATCCCTGGAAGTGTTCAAGGCCAGGCTGGATGGGGCCTTGAGCAACCTGCTCTAGTGGGAGGTGTCCCTGCCCACGGCAGCGAGGTTGGAACTCGATGATCTTTAAGGTCCCTTCCAACTCTGACTGTTCTATGATTAAAGAAAAAGAATATTTTCGTGTTTACCTATTCATGTTCTAATATATTAAGTTGGAATAGCTAGCAGTATCTAGGTTTGTTAAAGACTTCACAAAAGAAAAAACTATTTCAGCAATACAGTAGTTCTCTTAAATAAACTGTCATGATTATATTTTATTAAATAAATGTAAAGCGATATGTAACTGGCAGTGTTACAGCACCTGCAAGTGACATTTAATTCTTAAAATGAAAACAGTATTCATTAAATGACATTTAAATTATTTTATGTATGTTATTCTTTTATCATCTGTATTTTCAGACTAAGTGATAACCTGCAAGTATATCAGATCAGTTGAATATAAAACGACTAGCCAATTTAAGTAAATGCACCCAGGAAACATCGATGCAGAGTTGCAGTAACTTTGTATATTTAAGATATTTTGTCTGCAGTATAAGGGTACTGCTGCCAGTGAGACAATGACTGTAGTCATTTACTCATGCTGGAATATTTCCAGACTTGCCAGTGAAGTTTTTCTGAATAAGACTTTGCCTGGTTGCTTTTGCTACATCATATGAAACAAATTATTTTCCTCAGAAGATATGTTCTCAGGGAATGCTATTTTATTTTCACTGAATTAAGGGCAAACCTCCTTTAATCTTCCACAGATAAAAGAACAGGAGTAAGGAGGATCCTACCAAAGTAGGATCTATCTAAGATCTAAGCAAATACTAGCACTTCTTTACTAGAATAAGTACTTAAAAATCTTCATGCATCTTTATAGACTTACCTGTTAAAGTCTTTCTAGGCAAATGGCAACACAGTTTCAAAATATGAATCACATTTTGCTATTCTGAGCTGCTATTTTTTCAGTCTGCCAATTTATACTTTTAATTACAGTGTTCAAAGTCAGTTGCTATTAAAGGAGGCACATCATCAGCTTCAGTTGTTACAGTTTGTCTTGCATATTCACTTTAAGAAACAGACCATTATTTTTTTCTTCAGCTTTAGGTATTGAGCCACTCCAGTATGTATTTGTTATGAAGTTTACTTTGGTTGATGGAACAGGAGCACTAAATGCATACCTTTTTGATTATGTAAGTAATTCTAGGTAAAAGTAGACTATACAGATTATGTGGGTTTGGATTTTATTTGTTATTAAAATAGCAGATGTATGTTCAGAAATACTCAGTCTGCGTTGCCTGCAGTGTTTTGCAGAGACAGTTACAAGTGCTGTGATGTTATTAATACTGTCCGTCAATGACGAGGCACAGAATGTAATTTTTAGTAATTTTTCAATAAAATATGAGAGTACAGAATATCAGAGCATAAAAGCAAAACAGAAACTTGTAGATAAATTGTTTGGTATTTCCACGACTTTAATACATTTCCATGGCTGAATTTCTTCTTTATTGGTAATGTTAAATTATGCAGCCTGAGTGCTATGTGAATGATGGGAGTGTTTCAGGATTTATCCAAGTAACTTCTGGATTAGCTCAAAATCTCATTAGCTCTTTTTTTAATTCTCAGTAGAGTCTGTCCATTTGGTAATTCTTGATTTTTGTTTCATATGACCATGAGGTAGAAAAGACCTTCCTTTCCCTGTATCTAGGCAGGACTTAGTTATACACAGGTATTTGTCTTTGGTTCCAGAAGCAGTTTCTTCAACTACTTTGCTAACCTTAGAATTAACCTATCTTCAGTTTTCTCTGAAAGAACTTAAGACCATTCCTGCTACCTGAGACACTGAAGAACAGATGGATTTCCTGTCACTACATGCAGTATAATGATTTTACCTTCTGAAGGCTAAAAGACCCACCATGCGTTCTGTCTTCTTCCATACAGGAGTTGTTTTCATATCAGAGGGTGTTTTTTTCTCCCATATCAGAGTTCTTTCCCAGGTGGCTCTGACCTTCCTTGAAGTTTCTTAAAAATGAATTCTAATTCTTTACCCCAGTATACTTGCAGTTCCCCCAGCTTGGTTTTGTATGTAAGCATAGTGGGCTCATTTGCTATTTCTTAAACATACCACTATTGAAAATTCTCAAAATCAGCAGAGTTGGGACAATCCCTTGCAGAATCCACTTTAGACATACCCAGTTCTGAGACTAAACCACTGATTACTCTTCACTTTTTTTGTTATTTTGTTTCTCTTTCCTCTAATTCTTGAATTTGATTATTAGTTTAGCAGTTTGATGCACAAGGGGGATTTGAGTTATAATTTTTTGTGATACTGAAGAAGGATGATTTCTGACTGACAAGAACTGGTCATTGCTTCCTATGTCTCCGGTTTAGAGTTGAAGATTATTTTTGCTTTGTTTTTTACAGGCACATGCACACACCCATTTTAGTTCTTACCCTCCATTTTGAGATAGTACATCTATGATTTTGAAAAGGGAAAAGAATAAAAAAGTGAGAAGAACTGGGTAGAGAGGAAAATTATAATCTAAAATATATTACTATTTTATTCTATGAGCATATTTCTGTGCTTTCTTATTCCAGCAATTCATAGCTGGGAATATTGGAATCTGGAGTAATCTGTCTACCCAAGTGGCAAATAGTATAATGACACTTCAGAGTTACAACTTTGTCCAAAATGGGACAGAGGAACAATTTAGTGGCATTTTTTTCCCCCACAGCAATACAATTTAATATATATATGTAAGTATTTTCTTAAAATATGCTGTGTATTAGGAGCAAGGGAGGTGAAAGACTGCAATCCCCATTTGAGCTAGTCATCTTTTCCTTATACTGTCCTTTTTCCTTTTTATATCAAGAAACTAAACTGCAAAAAGCGAGATCGGGGAAATGATTTTAAACCATCTCTTACTGCAGAATTCCAAAAATCTCTACTTCAGGGTAGCTCAAATTCTTATCAGCTACTGCTCAGTACTACAGCTTAGCTGCAGGAAAATAAGCACAATTTCTACTGAAGTGCCAGCTGCTGGCATTCCTGCTGGTGGTACTTCAAAGACAAGCCAATACCTTCCAAGCCCAAACTCAGGTCCTTCAGCACCACCTGAGAAGGAACTGTGCTGCTTTTGAAGTGCAACTTTACACTGGCTTCCAGTCACACTTCCGTGGGAACGCTCTCAGTTCTTTTCTTTCTTCTCCTCTTCATAGGAAAAGTAATAGAAGGAAAAAAGACTGAAAAGTTTTATAGTCATAAGAAGAATTGGAAGAGTGAGAGGCAAAAATAGTTATCTGTGTCAATTTTGCTGTCAGGTTATCTGCTAACTTCTGATCACTTCCATTAACCATGTCATACAAAAATTAACAAAGGCAGATTATGCTATATCTTTTAACAAAAGGAGACATTTCCATTGAAAACCTTAGCTCACTTTCAGAAGGTATGTCAGTCCTGCTTAATGTATTTAGTTCAAAAATGCACAGGAATGGTTAACATTTCAGTGTTCTCATTCTTTGTTTTACACCTCAATTCAGAAATGTATCTCATAGTTCAAGCCTTTCTCTGTAGTTTCTAAAACTATCAAAAAATTAAACTCAAACCGAGGGAATTCCACTTGCATGAGCGCAGATTGTCGTTCCTACTTGGTCTCAAGTGACTTAGTTCCTCTTGAAATGTTCTGCTCACTGTGGTGAGGGACTGTTGGGAAGGACTGACCGTCCTCTCTGGTCATAACATCATTGAGCTGTATAATGAGTATCTGCCAGTTATAAATACAGACCTACATACCTGCTTTCTGGAGTGCTGTAGCCCTTGAATATTCAGGGGTACCAAGATTTTTCTGGATCTGAACAGTTTTAGAAATGACATTGTTCTTTTCTTGTGTTACCATTGTGAATAACTTTAAGTTCCTTAAATGGTAAAAGAGCATGCAGTCAGGATTCTGGCTAATGATTTCTTATTCCTTTTCCATCACCTCATACTTTTCTGTTCTCTTCCAGGAAAAGTTTTTCCAAATTCCTGCCTCTGAAATCTTAACTAATAATTTTCTTCAGCAGAAGATGGAGATGACCATGAATACACTTTGTCCTCCAGGAAGAAAATTAGGTCAGCTCGCCATTATTTTAGAATGGGGATGGGACGGGAATGAGTCAATCTGCCGTTGCATATGTAAAGTCTTAGAATTCAACTGCTGCACAGGCAAAACTCAAAACAGAGAAATGCAGGAGTCTATAAGAAGAGTTCTAATTAATTTGTTTTGATATGTTTCTGTAATAACAGAACTCCCTTTTGAGATAGAAAGCTAATGGTTCAGTAAACTCGCGTGTGGCATGCAGTGATGTGTGAACACAGTCATGTTTGTGCATGTGGTAACATGTCGTTTGTTTTCATACGGAGGTTAACCAAAACACCCTTGCACTGAATGCCACAGCACATTAGGGAAAACTGAAAGGGAATTCACCGTATGGCATATGTTTTGGGTGAGATTCTGCTTTTGAATGCACATACTGATTCACAGCATCCCTTGCTACAGGCGGCACCCATAGAAACTCAGCAAAAAATTAATCCAAATCCAGTAAGAGAGGGTTTTGTGCAGTATTTCTGTTTTACCAGGCAGAAGCTCTGCCCAAACCACACACACCCACTGTAGCTGTATGTCTCTGCTGCAGCTCCAGTCTGTGGAGCGTACTCCCTCAGAGTACACAACTGTTGGTGAACACCACAACCATGCTTGAGTCTTTACGATGCTTACAGAAATTGACCTGGTTGTAAAGGTTGTTCTCTTTGAGAACCAATGAAATTGTCTCATTGAGACACACAGGAATGAGATTTTATTATTGGGAAGTCTTTGTTAGGTGCTAAACTGTGGTACAACTACCAGTAGCAAGTGTTTTGAGGGTGTGCTGGGATGGAGGGTGGGAAATGCTAAGATACAAATTAGAATTTCAAAATTAGTAATTTTTCTTCCTATTAAATATTGTGTACATTTAGATATCCTAGTTAAGATCTGCTGAAGTTACACTTCTCTCATATGAAAGTTAGAAATGTATATTAAAAATAATTTGAATTTTGTTTGTAGATGACTTGCCGTGGCTGGAATGTTTCATCAAGTCCTATAATGTCAGAGATGAGACGAAACATCAAGTTTATTACCAAATTTTTGACACTACAGTTGCTGAAGATGTTGTATAGCGATGGGTTGCTAATAAGAAATAATCCAGTAAGAATCCAATTTTGAGGGGTATTGGTATCAGAGTCTGTATAAAAAAATAAATCTTTATTCCTTTCTTAGGAATTCAACCTGTATGTATGAAGTTTGAGTTTGTATATTAATGTGAATGATAATTATGTTTTAATGTACTTACTACTTTCCTGGCTTATGGCCTTGTGACCTAAGTGCAAGTGGAGGTCCTAAGCTTTGCACTGGAGGCTGCTTGGCTCAGGCTGATGGCAGCAATCTAGTATCCGTCTGTCCTTCGAAGAGGCAGCGATGAGGTTACTCTAAACTGGTGAGTTTTACTTAGAAATAGAGTCAGAATGATGCTACTTTGTTCATTTCTGTATTAAAATAAACAATATCAGCAGAAATAGGGAAAAGGAGCTCTTCAGTAAACTTTCTCTCAAGCTACTTAGTGCAAGCATGTGTTGCTGTTCTCACTAAGTCAGCTTGAGAGAAATGTCCATTTTTAGATCTCTTTAATTTTGCACTGATGTGTTTGTGTAGACAGAACTCTTCCTGTTACTCATGCTAAGGTAACTGCTAAGTGCTAGTTACTACAGATTTTGGTGGAGTTATGAATGTCACCATGTAATAATTATCACTAAAAATCAAAGTCAAGCCATGAAAGTAAGGTGGAGTGTAAAATTCTAGAATTAATATTGAAGTTCACTAGATCGTAATGATTTTTAAGATGGCTCTATTGGGTACCAAAGTTGCTGGCATGGTTATTAGCTGGGTCTGTGTTTTCAAAAGCTTTAACATATCTGGCTATATTTACTGTCAGATTACACTGCCCAGATCTGCCTTTTCTGTCTTACGTAATCAAATTGTATGACTAAATTTAGAGACACAAAACTGATCTAATGATATCATGGCTTGAAAATACTGCTGGACTAGAAAAATTATTTGGTGGTTCTACTTTGCATTCAAAAATCCATAGGACAAATTCAGGACATGTTTCTCCAACCATAATTAATGCAAAAATTCCTGTCAAATCCAATACTTTCCATCTGAGCAGAATTACTTAATATTTGCAACAGCTGTTTTTTAAGGGAATTCAGAAGCAAGATGGAATACTTGCAAGTAGATTATTACTTTGATAGTAGATGACATTTTATTTTTTTAATTTTTCAGGGCTGTTTTAGTAGATTATGCAATTTGTCATTTAAAATTTCATCTAAATATTATCTGATAATTTTCTGTTACTATAAAAAATTTTGCTGGCTTAATATGTCATAAACCAGGAAATGAGGTTCTTTATTGATTGGTATATAGGGAGAACCAATATTAAAAGTAGTTTGTGGATAAAAAGGTAGGAAAAAATTTAAAAAGTAGGAAACCAACCAACTTTGGAATAGAATAAGCAGTTTACCAAGCAGCAATACTGGCTTGTGAAAGCTTGCCTGCATCTGTGAATAAACACATAAGTGAAAAATAGTTATAACAATTTACTAAATGGATATTTAAAAACTGTAGACACTGGCCGTATCCAAATGATTTCAGAATTTATGGGTGAAGCTGCAGACAGTCTTTTTTGCTCTCCTTGTATAAAGTGTATGAAAACATTTGAAGTGGTTTTAGTTTTATATTATTGTTAACAGCTTCTGATTGATTGATATTTATTTTTTCTAAATAAATCTTTGTAACGTAATAAATAAGAATATGTTTTGAACTTCAGTGTAAACTAAATCGATTTTACCATGTCCCTCATCTGAGATCCCTGCCATAAAATGCTGTTGAATATTGTATTAAAATGCTTAATAAAGATTTTTGCAAATATTGAGGGGTTTTTGTATTTGGCTTAGTTCCTCGTTCATAAGACTGTGAAAATGTGGTCAACAGTAACCTTCATCCAAGAAGATGCTCCAAATGAATGTTTGTATAATTTGATGAAAACCTATATTTAATTTGCTTTCTAAATATGATCCACAAGAATAATTTTAATTAGTAATGAAAAATTAGGTATTTGACAAAACTACATATTACTGTACAGAAAGGAATTGGTGCACAGACAGTTGAAAATGTTCATGTCTCATTGGTAGCTTCTTCATGGAGCAATGGAAGGGACTGAGGCAGGGCTCTGATCTTTAATTACTCATCCTGGTCAACACCGAGGCCTGTGAATAGTGACTGATGGATGGAAATACTGAGATTGCTGTGTCTTGAACTTACAGCACTGATGGACTCCAGTTTCTCAAAGCGAAGAGTCTTGGGGAGCAATGACTTTTACCAGCAACTTCCTTAAATAGAAAGAAAAGTCACATTTCCCTTGGTCAGTTTCTTAACCAGGTGTGTGATTTAAGTTTCTAAAACATAAATAAGAGGTGGAATGCCTATTTTAATAGTTCACAGGAATTAGTGAATTGGATCGTAATGTGTTTGGAGATAATCAAAAGCTGAACCAGTAGTATACCAGTGTAACACTGGTACATTCAGTACCAATAAAATCTCCTGTTGTCTCGTCTTCTTCCTCCAGGCATATCCCCGCACACAGAGTAACTGCATCAAAATATCAGCATCTTATTAGGCAGGTGGGCTAAATGGTGAATATGCGTGGAACATGACGTGTATAGCACACTGTGACATCACCATAGGTAAGGACAAAGGGTATCTGAGTGTAAAAAAGGAGCTGTGAGGGAAAATAAAATAAAATAAAATAAACTGTAAGGGAACAATAAAGGAAGAGGAGCCCATCCTTCCCAGTTACAGAGATGGGTGCATAAAAATGAATAATTAAAAAAAAAAAAGAACATTTTTAGAAAGAAAAATGAACAGAAACAAAATAAACGTGGAATAGTGTTTTCAGGATTGCCTGTACGATTGAGCTCCTTGAAGTCCTTGTTTTAAGAGGTTTTTAACAAGATTTGGAAGTGTCTCTAAAGTCAGTTGAACGTAAGCTCTCGGGTGCCTCCCGCTCTCTTGAAACTCCAGTTGGAAAGACAGAATGTAAATAAATAATGTATGTTGCAGAAACACGGAGGCATCCCCAATACATGACCTGCTGTTCACTGACGATTGAACTTTCTCATCAGCATTTGCTGTGATGGGATCCGAAGATTTACAGACAAGACTTTGAAATGCTTTGCTTAATAGTAATCCTTCAGGTGCTGAGCAGCAGGAACTGGGGTTGCAGAGCCCACAGGCTTAACAGCCCGAAGTTTGCAACAGAAGAGAGTTTATCATGTTAACAGGGATGGGTTCATACCTCTGCAATACCACAGTGCTTTACATCACAAGAATTTATTCACAGTGGGTCCGCTTTGGGCAAAGCTGTTGCATTAATATATGAAAATGGCAAGAATAAGGGCCCTGCATTAAGGGATAAGGCCAAATACTGAAATGGAGTCATGGAAAAAAGTTGAGAAAATGTGTATGTTCAAGTTCTTCAGATGAAATGGGAGCAATGCAGAAAATTTTCTTCAGTGGAGGAGAGAAAAAATGTCAAATAAGTCCTATTCTATGTGTACTGAGCAGTGAATATTAAGAATCGGTAACAAGGAAATTCAGCAGATGAAGAGGTAAAAACAGTTTCAGAGCATGGTATCAAAGGCAACAGGTGATAGAGAGCCTGTATGAGAGAGTTTGCTGCAGCTTCTATTCATAGCATTTCTTCTACGTTAAATTCCCAGTAAGATCTATGGTTTGTGAAGACATCCATACGATGAAAGATTACCAGATTTGAAATGCTCAAAAAATGTAGAGCAGAATCATGTTACAATTAATGAGTTTGTATTTGGGGTATGGTACGGCATGGGTGGGCTTTACCCCAGAACAGTGCTCCGATGTGGTTTTCCTTGTTTTCTATTGCAGCTCCCGTATCTGCATGTGGAGGTACCTTCATAAAACTGTTGCCATGTTATCATTTCTCTGCATGCACTGAGCAAATTGAAAGTCTAGGAATAAATCTGCATTTAGTACATACTTGTTTTAATTTGGATTTTTGCAAGTAAGCTAGGAGGAAATATGCTTAATGTGGAAATATGTGCCAGAGGAAAAAAAATGATTTTTTTTTTTTTTTTGTCTTATAACTGTTCTATTACACGCAAAGCTTTGAGAATAAATTTGTTCTGTACCTCCTTCTGTGTGTGTATAGCCTGTAGGGTACCACTTTGAAAAAAAAAAAAAATAAAAAAAAAAAAAGAAAAAAAACACATATACGGTTTTGTGAAGTACAAACTGCACCTTTATAATTGAGTCCCTACTTACCTGTAATTTTGAAGACTGGCTATCAAGTAGCTTTGAATTAGAGAGGTGTTACTTTGCTGTAAGAATTCTCTGCCTGATGGCAGTTTAGAAATGCTGCTTGAACTTTGTGAGGAAAAGAGCAGCAAAACTGAACACTGCAATCTGCTGATCAGACAGATTTAAGTACAGGCGTTACTCCTTTTCTTCTTCTGCCTACAAATGACCCCTTAAGCAACTCAAAGCCCCTCTGAAGCAATGTTTCAAATGACAAATATGATGTGTCACAGGCGGGATATGTATTGCCAGAGGGGCTTTGCTGTTTTTAATAGAAGGGGAGTAAGGGGCTTGCACCAGGCAGTAGTGTTTATTCTGACCGAGATTCACGTGACACTCCTGGAAGGATATTCTTTTTCTGTGACTGTTTGCTAAAGGTGCAAAATCCCATAAAAAACTGAAGCAGTTGCAGTGATTGAGTTTGACATAAACCCACAGCATAGAGATGTCTAAGGTCACCTTGACATGTTGCCCTTTGGTTTCTTATCACACACAGGAACCCTGGTAGGTACAGTGACATGCACTGCCCACAGAGCTACAGTTATTTTTATTAAAGAGAGACCACTGCTTTACACTTCCACTATTTGCTGTGTTTTCTCAAGGAGAAACAAAGTACCATTGAAAGTAAGGAGAAAGGAGAAGAATTGCTTTTCCCTCACAGGTCAGTCAATGCATTTTAGCAAAGTGCTGCTGCCTGGGTCCTTCCG
>VXBW01006444.1:1106031-1142632 GCA_013400375.1 Thinocorus orbignyianus
GGCGCGGCGCGTGCGGGGGCGGCGGGGGGGGGGGGGGGGGGGGGGAAAGGAAGCCTGAAAAGCTTCATTTGGAGGGATGGGAGAGGTCAGAAGTTGTACATGGAAGGACAGTTAGGAATGAGGACTGCCCCTGAAATGTCTGACAGGGCACTTCTAAAAATCAGATAGTGTAAACTGAAAATCTTGATGCAAATCTGTTGACTGCTGTGATCTATATGATTTAATAGTTAATAATCTTTTGAATATTATTCCAGTCTGTACAGAAGTGATTAACTAGGCTACCAATTCACAATTATGTTTCTAAACAAGTTTAATTCCTCTGCATCCAGTTGCTGGAAATTCTTTCTATCTGAACTGGGAGAGGCCAGTTTGTTTTTCCTTTAAAAATTGAATGTGTGGGGGAAAAAATAAAAACCACCAACTTGGCTAAATTATAATAGTCATCATTAGCTAGATGCATTCTTGCCCTTCAGCAAGTGGCAGGGCCTGCTCGCTTCAAATCACTCTTTCTGGCAAGGACTGTGTCACACAATGATACCTTGTAAGTCTGCTTTTTCACAGCAAGCTTACCAAGGCATTGTGAAAATAGCAATAGTTTTCAACACTTGTTTAGGTCTTCTGTAAGGCCTGGAAAAATGTGAATGTCTTTGGCCTACTTTTCAAGCTGGGTAAAGAGGTGGCTGATCGGATGTGATGGGACAGGGAATTCCTAACTCATTTCTTAGTGGCTGTGGCAAAGGTACTCAAGCCTCATTTTACATATTGAGGTCATTGGCCGATGTGTGTCAGGAAAGCATGGAGCTGTACCAAATACTCCTGTCAAGAGCCCATGCAGCAAAGCAAATCAGAATTGGAGATCAATGCCAATTGAAACTGACACAAGGGGAAAATGTGACAATGATATATTCTGCTTTTGGTTAATTCAGCTCTGGGAAACAATTCTGGTGTGAAAGTTAAACCAAATAGTAAATAAAAATTTCATCTGATTAAAAGTGTAACAAAACTACTTGCTCAAATAGAGCAGAGTCCTCAGAAGAAGGACTGTGTTGAGAAGTGCTTTTTTCTCATATTGAAAATTAACTTGTCTTCTTTGAGTGTTTCATTCTTTAGTCATTTCTCCTCATAGTTAGTATACTCAGATTCCCAACCCCATCCAACCAACCCATGGATTTTCCTTTTCATTTTACTGGAACTGAAGTCTAACTATCAACGTCAGCATGGAAACACCATCACTTGCTTTGCGATCTAGGAGGCTAACCTGAACATATCAGGTAATAAGAAATTTAAGTAATATTCACTAACAGCTCCTCCATATGGCCTGTCTGTAATGTGGCATCTGGAAGACCATTGTACAAGGAGTTAGAGATCTGTGTGCTTGCTGCTGTCTCATGTGAACAGGTGCACTCCGAATAGCCTGAGAGGGCTTACAACACAGTAATCCACATGTGTGCCTCTTTACCATGGTTGTCATGCAACATCATAGCATAATTAATCAAGATATACATAATAAATGCATGTGACCAATTTGCATGTATTCAATACGTATTCAATTGTATATGTATTGTGCTTTATCTTGTGCACTTCAAATAATGCACGCACATCTTTTGGAACCTTTACTGCCTTTATCAAGATGAGTATTGGAGTGCACTGTCTAAGGGACTTGTCAAATCTGAGTCCCAGTTCCAAACCTGACAGCTGTCTGTGGTTGATGAGTCTCTATTAAAGAGTGCCAGTGAACAGGGAGCTGCCAAACCCCACCATGGACCAGAACACCGTGCAGCATGCTGTGACCCACCAAGAGGGGCTCCTCTGATTCTGCGGCAGCTGCACTTTCCCAGATTGAAGAGAGACATTAGACTGCTGTCACCTTTTTTATAATTTCCATTCTTAATAAATCATCTGACCAGCTTTGAGTGTCAGTGCCTCTCTCACTGAGATCCCAAAAGAACTGGCACCTCCTTGGAGCAAAACAACATCGCTTTTCATAGAGCATACCAGTACCATCCTATTTTTCCTCAAATTCATTCATAAAGTTTGAATATTAAAAAAAAAAATTAACCATTGGTCTCAATCAAAAGGAGAACGCTGACAAGTTCAAAATAGCATCAGCAGATTAAATCACAGTTTACCATAGCTGTGTCTGCATAGTTGCAAAACACATATGGACAAGCATATGTAATGCCAGTGGTACTGTGGTATCACAGCCCCTTAATTCCTTCTTTCCCATTCATGCTTAATTCCAGGGTTTATTTTGTTGTAAAAGAAATTTCTTGGTTAAAAAATGACATTTCTGATCTTTGCATAGAGAGTAGAGGAAAACAATTACCATTTGGCATAGTTTGAACCCTCATGAGATTTTTTTAGAGGACTGTAAGAACTAGGTACCATAACAGACGGGATCAGTGGTAATACATATATTTTCAATAAGCCCACCCAGCATCCAACCATATTTCATTGCAGACTGGAGTGGAGGGGTGGGCTAGATGTAGCGTTCTTGTTGCAGGGAAGCGAAACATAAGCGCAGCAATGTTACACGTTATTCTTATTTTCTAAGCAAATTTATTTTAAGCCAGTAACGGACCAGGGCTTCCTGCCGTCCAGAGTAATGTCCTGGCTAAAAGAGCGAGTTCTTCACCATTGTCTCACACTGCACCATAGTTACCATTTTTAGTTAAAATATGTAAAAAACAAACAAACAAACAAAACCAACCAACATACCAACCAACCAAACAAAAAACCTAACAACCACACAAACAAGTAAACAAACAAAAAACAAATACAAACCCAAAGTTTCTGAAGCTTCTTGTAGTGGTGGATCTTGACGTGTGGGAGGAGTAGAGGTGTAGAACTGACAGTGAATGCAAAGGCTCCTGGAAACAGTGGAGACTGGAGAGATGGAGGAAAATGCAAGATGAGTTATTTGATTTAGACAGTAAGTTTTTATCAGAGCAAATTTCCTGATGGCTCAGCCTACCTACTCTGAAGACATAAGGCCTATTTTCAACAATATTATCTTCGCATGCAAAGTACCCAAAACTGTTTCTGTATGAATTTTCACACCTTTACACCTGTGCTGATGTCGCAGAGTAACTGGAGGAGAGATCCCATTTCCCTGCCTGCCTGCCTGTGCTGCATTGACTTGGGCTGGCTGCAAGGGGCCCACCCAGCTGCTCTCTCACTCCCCCTCTTCACCAGGACAGAGGAGGAAAAAAGATGGAAAAGCTTGTGTGTCAAGATAAAGACAAGGAGATCATTTATCATGGGTAAACCAGAATTGACTTGGGGAAAATTAATTTAATTTATTGCCAATTAAAAGTAGAGTTGGATGGTGTGAAATAAAGACAAAATGGAAAACGCCTTCATCCCACCCCTTTCTTCCCAGGCTGCCCTGATTTTAGTTAAAGAGAACAGTGTGAAAATTGACAGCATAATAAATAATGCAGGAAGTTTTCTAAGCCAAAAATTCTGGCCTGTTCACTGATGGAGCAGAGACAGGCTCTCAATGAGATAGGAGGTTTTGGTAAACACAAATATGTTTGGTTATGATCCATAAATGGCTCAATTTCCCAAATTAAAAGCAGAAAAAATGTACCATGTAGTATTCTACCCTTCTTTCCCCAGCTGTCTGAAAAACACATTATTAGACACTTAAGGGTATATTGTTCCCTGGACTAGATGGACACAACTTAAATGATAGTTGGCAACAGAAGACTTGGGCATTTTAATCAAGTGAAGAACTTAACACTTAAGGCCTAATTGTACAAATAACCCATCTGTCTTGTACAGTTCAGAACCAGAGTGATATTTTTAAGGCTAAATCAACCCCTTAGAAATTAGACAATCTGTTGCCACTTCTAGCTAGCTGTACTTTAGGCAGTGGCACTATTATCCATTAACTCATCTAGTCCTAAGCGACACACAAGTGGATGGAAAGAGCTTCAAATAATAGAACAAGTGATTATTGCATCTCTTCTTTTAATGGTACTGGAACTACTTCAGCCCCAACGGTGTATGCACTCACTGAAAGAAAACGCGTAAAAGAAAGAATTGGGAAATTCTCCATAGGTTTCTTTTAATCTGGATTTTTATTATTATTTGCATGTACTATATAATGAGGTCTTAATGGCAAACCCTTTAGTGTAAGCCTTTTGTTCTTCCCTTTATTCTGTAATGGGAAACTCTTTGGTATATATCTGGAGGACGTTTAAGCTTTTCTTGTTTACTCTTATTGTTCTGGTTGCATCAAGATGCTTTTAAAGGGAAACCCTATTTAAAGATACACAAATTGAGGATGATGACTGAAAGCTGGCTCTGGAGAGGAGAAGAGACGAGCATAGATAGATAAAATTCCAATAAGCCTTTTGCGAGTCCTTCTGCAGTACTGTCCAACAAGACTATAACTTTGGGTTTTTTATGTTTTGCCATAGGCTTATTCATTGGGGTGGCCGCTTAGGCAAGATCCAAAGTCAAAATCTATGCAATATTTCACAAGGCAGTGCCTATCATCTGAACAGTTCAGTCAGTTTATTGCGCGATTATCTTTTGCAGCCACTTGAGCCACAAAGAGCATCGAGGCACTGAAGAAGCTTCAAGGTGTACCAGTAAATTCACATATTCATTCAGGACAGATGAATTAAACAAGCAGACAGGTGAAACCATTCCCTAGTATCTCAAATAATTGCTAATATCTGAAGTAAACAATAAACAGCTCTGAATGAAAAATATGTTAGATATAGTGGGAAGTGATATTTTTATTTGTGGGATGGGGTTTTTTTTTGTTTGTTTGTTTTCCACTAGCATCAGCATAGTGATGGAGGAGCATTTTAATTCACTGTGGTCATATTTCAAATTTAGCTGAGACCATCAAGTGAGATTCAAACACAGAGCAGGAATTAAAAATAAATTCTGGCACAATGAGCTGAAAGAGAACAAGGGTTAGTCAGAAAAATTGCCTTTAGACAATTACAATAGCGACCATATTTCACTGTAATTTGCTTAAAAGAGTAAGACCTCAGCCTGAGCAATCACGCTATCTTGTTAGAAGTGCATCTGAAGTGTTTGCTATTTGATCTGTGTGAACAGAAATCATCTGACTAACACGCGTTATTTTTAAGCCAGTCAAGCCAGGGACAGCAGCCAGAGCTGGGAATCCTGTGTGCTGTGCCCCTCCCAGACAGGCATAAGGAGACAGTCCTTATTGTAGATGGTGCACGCTTATGATCAGATGCAACACATCAATGAAACAGATGAATGGGAGGGATGTGAAAGAAAGGATGTCAAGATAAGAGTATAATTAACAAACTTGCATAGCAGCCTCAGGCCACATCATAATTCCCATTTTCCCAGAAAGGGTGTAATTCCATTTAAAGTCCACCGAGTACAAGAAATTTGGTTTCGTTTCTCAGCTTTGCTGCAGGTCAGGGTTTCAAATATGCCTCATCTCCCATTTGAGAAAGTAATGAGGATTTCAAAAGCCCTTTTTTGAGAGCTGTTCAGCTTGTCTTTTGAAAAGCTGGCAAGGGTTTTGCCCGGTGACTTTGTTGGAGGCTTTCATTCAGAGCTCTGAAACACTAGTGAATTGTTCCTTTTCCCAAGGGAACAGACTGAGAGCAACAGGGCATCATGCACAAAGTATGAAATAGCTCTTTCCTCTGTGCTAAAACTATAGTGGGAAAACTATTGTGTATAGAGAAAAACAAGTTCCTACCTTCTGAGATTATACACCAGAGTCCTGATATTGTGCATAATGCTGTGTGACTATGAAAAGTAGCTAAGAACTGGATCTTTACAACTTCATGATCATTCTTTTTGCACATCCAAGTGAGGCAGGAATCAATTTTTGAAAGTTTGCCAATGTATCCGGTGCTGGTTTTCATTTTCAAGCAAGTTACACACATTTTTATGCCAGCACTCTTTGAGTTGAGATTAACATAGCCCTTCTTTGAATGCTGATGAGTGATCACTATCTTTAACATTTTATCTTCAGAAATATGGAGATGAGTCCTCTTTCTGCTTTCTTAAACTCACTGGGACTTATTCATCCCTTGTGTAATTAGGGCAATTTCAAAGCAGTTATGCTACAGTTAGGCTGGATTAGGTCAATAAGATTCCTCAATGTATGACTCTTTCTAGATAATGAATGAAGACCTACACATATTGCACTTCAGGGCAAAGATTTACTGTTGGCTTCAGACTGCTCCAGCTGATTGCTAAAAATACATTTGGCCTTCAAAACAAACACACAGAAAAGCTTGCATGATGTGCTCAGTTTCGATCCCCACTGTACAAAAAAGATGTGGGCAGGCTGGAGAGGGTCCAGAGAAGGGCCACCAAGACGATCAAAGAACTGAGCAACCTGTCATATGAGGAAAGGCACTGAGAACTGGGTTTGTTCAGCCTTGACAGAAGAAGGTTTAGAAGACATCTTATCACTATGTTCCACTATTTAAAGGGTGGCTACAAAGAAGACGGAGACACTTTGTACAAGGAGTCACATGGAAAAGATGGCAATGGGCACAAGTTACTCTTGGGGAGATTCCAACTGGACACAAGAGGAAAATTTTTCACGCTGAGAACAATTAGCCATTGGAATAATCTCCCCAGGGAAGTGGTGGGTTCCTCGTCATTGGACTCTGTTCAGCTGCACAGGATGCTGGACCTTCTTGTCTAGACAGGGCTTTTGCCAAGGCAGGGTGGACCTCAACATCATAGCCAGATAAGATGTTTCTCCTAATGATGACACAAGAGATTCAGCACTGAAATTGCTGTATTAAATCCTTCAATGTCATAAGATATATACAACACACCTGAAGAACAACCTTTTGAAAATCATCGCCAGTATAAAGAGAAAATTTGATTAATACAAAAAGAGAGTCCTCTTGTAGGCTAAAAGCAAGGCTTTGCTAGAGAGTGCCTCAACAACCTGATACTGAACTTCAGAGAAAACATTTGTATCCAGATGTTGACCTGCAGATAGGAACACAAATATTTCACAGCTAAATTCAATAAAAAATTCAGTACTATGCATGCATCTGTACTGAACAACTATTACATAAAACCCAGAAACAGTCCAGGGAGCAGAGATGAGGATGCTCTTGGTCCTGTATTAGGAGAGCAGGAAATCTCATATAACCTGGCTCTCATCAGTTGGCTGCGAGCTCTGCACCCACCATGGGTCATCTTGAGATGAGATTGTGGGAATGCAAGTGTTTATGCTGTGTTAATCTTCAGGGGCTGAAGTTTTTTATTGAGCCTAGTCCTTATCCTCTGACTTCTAGCTTTTTCATATTGAAACTTATTTGTTTCTACCTCCTCGTCTTCTCCTTTGTTGCACAGTGAAGGGTAAAATAACAATTAGAAGCTCTCTGCACTTTCCTTCATTGTTGAATAGAAAATGGGACTTTTTTTACTTACCTATTCTTATTTAGGTAGGGTTGACCTGACAATATGCAGAGAAAGAGGTTTCATCTTTAATAAGCCTTGCGTTCATTCCTCAGTAGAACTTGCTCTGTTATTGCTTGCTTCCACAGACCATTAAGAGCCTGGAAGCTCTAATCTACTGTCCAGTTCTGGAAATTCTTTCTGAATTTTGAGAATTTCCCCATCAAAACCTGATAAAAAAGGGAGCTTAATTGAGAATTTTCAACTTTTAGTTTACAGTGAATTACTAGTTAGTAAAAAGAAATTTTCTCTCCACACAAGCTGCTATTTTATTGGCAGCAAATACACCTCCAGATCTATATTTGTACCCAGCTGTGTCCTACATCCCATCTCCAAAACTTTTTCATCTCTCTGAATTTGATCATGGTAGCTCTCCAAACAATTTTTAAATGTCTTGGCCTAAAAAAAATTCTTTAAAAAGAAATGTTAGAAGGCAACCACTTTGTTCTATGTTATTCCACAAGTGCAGCTGTGGAAACAGTCACTCAAAAAGACGGGTTACCAGAGGTAAGAAGGAGTGGAAATAAGTAACAGAAGTGGTGGAGGTAACTTCTTAAAATGGATTTGCTGCTGAGCATATAGTGACATTTAACCATGGCTAGAAAAACCAAGTGGACAGGGCAATCCTTGAGGATTACAAATTATTTGTACTTATTTTCTGTTTTAACTCCTGGTTAGTTCTTAAAAATCTGTTGTATTGGAGGACGTTTGGAGGTCTTTCCAAGTTTCAAAATTCTGTCTGTTAATTTCAGAGTGGTTTTCAAAAATTATATTCTTAGATAATATCAGCCCTTCTCTTCAGACTGAAAAAACACAGTGTTTTAGAGTGCTTCACAGGCATTCCCCCTTACTCTGAGCTGGCCAAAAGCCACAGGAACATGTTAGTACAGTGCATGATCAGACCAAACTCAGTACTGTCCTAATCGTGCCAACATGGATTTCATTCAGCTCTGAGCACTGCCAGGACACATTTACCTTTTCCTATGAAATACCCGAGTGAAAGACTGATTCCTCTACTGAATAATTACAGCACTTAGTGCAGAGAGCATCGTCTTTTTTAAGATGTGAGTAGCCTTGCCTTAGGAAAAGGGTCTTGTTACACTGAATGCTGAAGAAGGCAGAGGGAGGTTTTACCCAGATAAATCCACATAAATGAGACTTCGCTCAGATGAGTACATATAAGGAGAACGTAACCAAGGAAAGAAGAGCAACTTCCTTAAGGAGCATCTGTGTCCTAGAATAATCCATTAGTATTGTCTTAGCTAAACATCAGAGAAGCTGACTGACGTATGAACTGTACAAAATAGAGCAAACAGAGGACGCAGTTGAAAAGAGAACATTATATATTATGTGCTTGTGATTCACCTTCCAAAAAAGCTTGTGAATTGCAGCCAATGACCATAGACATAGAGGTGAGAAGGTGAAGGAAAATGTTATACCCTTACGGAGTCACTGGATTTGTTGCTCTTGTTTTTGTTGCATTTTCTAGCTGTTCAGGGATTTCTAACAAATGTCTGGTACTTACGGTTGTCAAGTGAGTTGGGTTTGGCTATGCCCTTTCTTTGTATTTTCCTCCAGAGCAACTTCAAACATTTTCCAAGTCTCAAGTTTTAGTATGTCTGAACTGTAAAGTCCTCACAACTATAAGTTCATTTTTAGTACATTGATAGGGAAATAAATGTACCTACTTCCTAACAGAGATGGATGACTTCTGAACATGGAGAAGTACAAATGAGGGGAGTTCCAGTCCAAACTCTTTACAGCTAGTTAAAAAAAGCTAGTTAGAAAAAAAACCAAAAAGTGGCAGTCTCTAAATCCATGTGTCAGAGCCCTTACTCAAAGAGTACCTTTGGCTATTTTCTGAAACATGTGGACACAATTAAGAATTAGAGGGTGGACCCATGCTTTCCAGGTTGTCCCATATTCCTGCAAGGATAGAGAAACAAACAGAAGTGCTGCTAGTGGTTGTTGACGCAGCAAAGCATGAGCTGTGACATGGCAAAAGCAGGCTAAATATTGTTCTGTAAAATGCAAAATGACAACTAAGTCTAAGCACAAATATATTGCAGAAACAATTCCCATTCAAACCCTTCTGCTGGAACACAGACAATGCTCTGCTGGAGGTTTGCCAGCTGCTTGGCAGCACCAGGTGCTGAAGAGCCTTGTTTTTCAGGGTCTATTGCTCTAGGGCTTCTTCACCATGTGGATGGATCTGCACCTCCAGTGCACGCAGATTATCTGCTTCCCATCATGGAGTCTGGAAATCAAGAGAGCCTTGACCTGAGGTGAATGTCTGAAGGACAGACTTCTTGCTCCTTAGCAGAAAGCCATCCATCCACAGTGTCTGTATTAGGGCTTACTATTGCTTTTTTTGTTTTGGTTTTAAGTCACTATTTCAGAACTATCAGCACATCTGAAAAACTTCATTTGCTTATAATACATAGACGTTTGCACAGGATTCAGTGGAAAATCAGATTTTACAAGGTCATCTAGCCCTTTTCCCACCCCCAGGCAGAGCTAGCTATGCCTAGACCTTTCCTACAAATGTTTGCTTTAACCAGCTGTAAGTGACCTTACTAGTCACAGCAAGGCCAAGAAAAGGACTTGGACGGCCAATATTGTGAGGTTGGGTTATACAGCATGGCAACAATTAGCATGTACATATTTCTGTGAAGGCACAGCTTCTGCAGAATTTCTTTAAGACTGTACCACTGCACAGCCAGGGTGATCTGCATCGAGTCAACCTCTTATTTCTGTTGGGAGAGCCACCTCACAGTGCATTATGTGGCCAGGAAATCTGCAACATGGATTTAAGTTTGTAAAGGACATAATCCATTCTGGATTTTACGTAACAAGAAGTCCTAATTAGCTAATTAAAAAAGTCGGGAGGATGAGGGAAACAAGGAAGAGGGGCGCACACAATAAAAACTGAAGTGCCCAATTACTTTTTAATAATTGGCAAATATTGCATGTCTTTTTTCTTAATAATACAGGAGAAACTTCTATGTTGATCTCTTTAACATGTTCTAAAACTTGGCATATTATAAAAAATTGTTTACAGAGAAAAATCAGATTTAATAGCTGTTCCAATCTGTCATTAACAAAGAAAAAAAAGCTAAATCACTAAACAAAGATCTTGCTTGGGGAGCTTTGCTGTCTATCTAACCAACAATATTGATGATTGGTTTGCATTTGAATCATTTGACACATTCTTAGTGAGATCAAAACTACACATTTGGAAATGAAAATAAGAAATGTTTGTTAACAATTTGAATAAACCCTGATTTCAGACCAGACAGTGCAAACTTGTCATGTGTCATAAGAAAAAAACACAGATTAAAGTGGATATTTTGGGCAAGTAGCAAAAAGCAGAAATGTGAGAAGCTAAAATCTTAGCAGCCATTTGTATTTACTTTAACTGTGTCAAACCTTCAGTCAAGTTATCAATAAGCACACAGGTCATTAAATGGCTTAATTGAATTTGAGTGACATCTGCTTTTGAGCAATTAGATGGCACAGCATATTTTCATAATGAAAGAATTGACTTAATTTCCTTCTTCTCTCACTGAAAGTTTATTAAGTAGTCCAGCCATTAAAGCGCTTATTTATTAGTGAAGCCCAGATGGCAAACCACTGTAAGTGTAAAGAATAGCTGAGCCATGTCAGACTTTAATTAAGTGACTGCAAATTAGAGGAACATCACTCAAAGCATAGAGGCTGAAATTACACTTTTCTACCATTATGATTCCATAATGATTTGGGGGGGGGGAATAAACCTAAATCTGATTCATTCAGAAAGTTAATGTAACCACAACATAAGGAAAATACGTGACATCCCTGGTGCTACCCCTGCACCTGAGCTCTGTCACCGCTTCTGTTGAATTTGCGACCCTGAATACTCTTCTTATGCACATTTGCAAGGTGCTAGCACTCTTGTACTTAACATGCCCTCAGTGGGAACTGAGGGTACTCAAAAGCTAAAGGATTAGGTGAAAAGTCTGTCATACATATGCAGCTCTAAATCTGTCTTATTTCTTCACTCTGAAAGGAAATGAGCATGTAATAGCCACGCACAATTTTTTCTTAAGTGTAAGTAGTGCAACACAGCAGGAGACAGGTGTCTTTCCCTTCTGATTCAACTGGTTCATTTAACATGCACCCGCTCCCGTGGGACTGGTTTGTTGGGTGAATGTAGAGACCCACAGCCCACTTAGGCCTCTTCTTAGCAGCTTTTCAGTCCCCAAAAACCTTCTTTACAAAGGATGGAGAAAGGAGTCATGATCTAGACTACAGCTGATTTGCATTTCCTGACGATCCACAGGTACGACTCAGGCCAGTTTTCTGCCTGCCTTGCACAAAGCTGGTGGAAAAGTCATCCAAAGACCAAGTTCATTAACAGAGTAAGTTTAAGCTCTTTATAAATAGAGATTTATGGTTCCCACGAGATGTAGTTTTCGGCAACTGGGTTTTTCTGTGGCTCAGCTTCTGTTTCCTTTGCTTCTTTCTAAACTGAGTACTTGGGCAAAACTATCACAGCTTAAATAACAAAGGCAAATTGTATTCAATGCTTAACGTTCCCCAGCAAATTCATCTCTCGAAAGAACAACAAGAGTTTCAATAACAAAATATAATTCTAAACCAAGATGGGAACTGTTGCAGTCCAGGCATTCAATACTGTTATTTAAATAACTGTAGATACTAATTAGACCCACTGTCTAAGCTAGTGCTCAAATACTGGAAATCAATTTAAGCTTAATGTTGCACATAACTCTTTTCCTAGTGTAAATACTGCGAAAAATCTATAACACAATTAACTTTTCCCTCAGACATTGAGGAGCCTTTTTGATGTTGCCATCAACAAAACAACTAGAAAACAACAATTTGTAGTTGATGCAGTTATGACACAAACCCATCAGTCCTTTTATTTCCAGCACAGGGTCCTTAGTCTACACAGCGTCACAGCACATGATTTCTCAGGCAACGCACTGGAGGTGAGATAGTTCTGAAATTCACCCTGTTCCTTTTGGTTTTAACATATTTCAGTTCCGGTGAAGATTGTTCCACAGCCAAGGCTGGTGTCATCCCAGTGCAACCACACCATCATGCTGCTGGAGACACCAGAAGAGTTTAGTCATGCTTTCAGGCCATCAGTTGAAACTCTCAGCATTTTGGTCTTGTGAACTAAAAAATCCCCAGGTCACAGCACCTTCGTAGCATGAAATGGGAGGTGGATTTCACACTGGATGCATCAAGGATGAGAAGAGCAAACAGATTGAGGACAAAATGGCCAATGAACTGGTAAATGATGCAGTCAATACATTGCTGATGCTGCTGAAATCAATAGGTGTGTTTTGCTTTCAATTTCAGGAAGGCCTGGATTTCACCAAAAGCTTGCCTGTGCTTAACTCCTGATGGGATTTATGTCCACAGTTAATTGCTTATCCATTGCTACTTCCAGGCTACTCTTGGCTAATTAGAAATATGAACTCTCTGGCACAGCACATCCCTAGACCACGAAGGCACATCAAAGGGCATTATTCATCAGTACTGTTTCTTATAGCCTTCCTCAGCTTTTGTCAGATGGAAGAGACAGGGCTATATCTTATCAGATTTTTACAGTTAATTGACTTGAAATTATCTTGCAATTACATCTGGAGAAAACCTGAAAATTTTTGAGAGTTCACAGTTCCCCTTGGAAATTTATGATGAGTGTATCAACTGTTCCTTTAGCTCACATTGCTTACAGACATAGAATACCTTGAGTTGGAAGGGGTCCATAAGGATCATTGAATCCAACTCCCTGCTCCTTGCAGGAATACCTGAAAAACTATATGACTTAGAGTGTCATCCAGACACTCCTTGAACTATGACAGGCTTGGTGCCATGACCATCGCCCTGGGGACCCTGTTCCAGTGACCAACTACCGTCCTAGTGAAAAACCTTCTAATGTCCAATATGAATTTCCCCTTATGCATTTCCATACTATTTCCTTGTGTCCTATCATTGGTCACCAGAGAGAGGAGATCAGCACCTCTCCTCTGCTGTCCCCCATGAGGAAGTCGTAGACTGCCATGAGGTCATNATGACAGGCTTGGTGCCATGACCATCGCCCTGGGGACCCTGTTCCAGTGACCAACTACCGTCCTAGTGAAAAACCTTCTAATGTCCAATATGAACTTCCCCTTATGCATTTCCATACTATTTCCTTGTGTCCTATCATTGGTCACCAGAGAGAGGAGATCAGCACCTCTCCTCTGCTGTCCCCCATGAGGAAGTCGTAGACTGCCATGAGGTCATCCTCCAGCCTTCTGTTATCCAGGCTGAACAAACCAAATGACCTCATCTGCACCTCATAAATCTCAGCATATTGCATTATAGTTTAACATTGGGTCTTATAATGCCAAAGAATGTAATATTCTTAATGAGTTATTACTGCCTTCTTTTTTTCTTTTACAGGACTATAGTGTATTTATTCAACAGTTGATAAGCTAAATGGCCATCCATCTATTCAATCTTCATTAAAAAGCCTTCCTTTGTATCATAAAGTGGTTTTGGCTTCTTGTATTAGTAGCTATTCTCACAATTTTGTCTTTGCTTAAGGGGATATCTTTGAAAGATCAGATATGCAGCATTGCAAACTATATTTATTTATTTATTTGTTTGTTTGTTTTTTCCCTACTGTCCTCAGCTATGGGCTAGTGAGTCATTTAAAAGCAACTGGGACAGCATAATCAATCTCAGTAAGGTTATGCCCTTTATTGTGAGCCCTTTACGTGCCCAACAAATTAGACTCCAGAAATATGATGTGCAACCCAGAAAAATAGTACCAACAATACCAAAAATTGAGGGATTTAAAATATTTCCTAGAAATAAAACAGAAAAGGAAACAAACGTGCATCAAGAGCTCCATGCTGCAAATTCTGCCAGGTTTACTTCTCTTATTCAAGTAGAAACTTGGTAATGACTGTGATCCGATCTTATTTCCTATTGCACCTTTTTCATCTGGGAAGATTCATCAGGAAGCAAAGAAAAGTCAGAGAATGTTACATGTCAGCAGTGACAGGTGGAGATCCAAAGTCCTTTATATCCTGCACCCTGCCTAGTAGCCACTTCTCATGGAAATGAGAATAGAATTAAATGAAGCCATCAGCATGTTTTCACTCTTCTTAAAATACCCAGTTTCCTTCTGCCAAATTCTTAATAAAATTTGTATGTTTTTAGAAAAGGGTCTGAGAGGATTTCACAAGGACCTTTGTGCCATATGTTATGGTCAAACACAAGAAGCTTATCAGTTTGTTTTTGCTCCAAACATGCCTTGGTATTTTGCAGATCAGGTGTTGGAAATTGATTTACATTCATATTTGACAGACAGTTTTAATAGCTTCTTATTAAAATAGCATATGTCTGGATCTAGTTTTCAAGTACCAGTAGGTTGAACATTATTTGTTATTAAACATATGTTGAGGATGATGTGTATAAATACTGTGAAGATTCTAGAAAAGGGTCTGAAGTTGCCATTTGTTAACTGTTTTCAATACTGCAGACTCACTTACTCCCTTGTGTAACTGAGGAGGATGTTTTGAGAGCCAACATTTAAATTTCTAAAGATAAAGAAATGCTTCTTCACAATCATACTTTCAGAATCAAAAGAAATACAGGAGTAAGAAATAACAGACTTCAGTCTGTGCTAAATAGCAAGGTTTATAGGCTGTTCTGCAACAGTGGGCCCGCAAAATAGACAGGAACTGGCAAACTTATGTTATCATATTCATTTCTAAGTAAGGCCAACATATAAACTTCTTAATTCAGTTTTAAAATCCAAGTGTCTTAGTCCTTCTTCCCGCTCTACACTGCAAGGGGACCATTTTGATTCTTGAGTGAGCAGGTTTTCATGCCATGCATCCAGACCTGCCCATTTACAACAGGGCTCTGGCTGTTTAGGGTCTTAACCCTGTTGTTATTTGAAACTAATGTCAAAACTTCCCTAGGTATCAGTGGAGTATGTTCAAAATTAAATTCTTCTTATTTGATTTCAACATTCTGGGAAGGTCACTGATACGAGGGACTAAGCCTGGCTCAAGAACACAACTGAGCTAGAACAGTTTTAGGTAAGCAGTTTGTAAGGCTAGTACCTTACAAACTCTTTATCGGCCACCCCAGACTGAATGCTGGGGACCTGAATTTAGCTGTGCACTAATTACAGTGTAATCAGTGCCTGTGGGAGGAGAAATGGACTCCTTCCACAAGCAGCCCAAGATCAGATGTACATTAAAAAAAGAGACGTGGAAATATGTTGTGACCTAAGGGTCAGATAGAAAAGGAATTGACAGATTCTGACCAGCAGACCTCTAGAAATAGCCTCCTTTCAGCTGCTGCTCCGAATCTGCATTGGAACGTTTTGCTGAGCATTAAAATACCTTTTCAAATTTGATGGATAACAACATAGAAGTTTATTATTGCAGATATTATTGCAATTTTTTGAAATCCATTCTAGTGTTTCTCATAAATTCATACTTCTAATCTTAGCACTAGGGGAAGAGAGGGACTTTGATCAATGCTCATATTATATTTGCTATTTGTATTGCTGTTGCACCCTGGAGTCCCAATTAGTATGGATATTTCCAACCATCAGTTAAGCAAATGCAAGCAGAAAATATTATCTAAAACACTTCTCATCTTTGGTAACCCCATAAATTTATTTCTTAGGCTATACCTCATATAGGTGATACATAATCTGTTAAACTACTTCATATGTTTTCTTGCAAGCACATGACTTGTTAAAATGGATCAAAATGAACTCTAAAGCATCAAGCTCTGATCTTGCAGAAAAGTGGGGGTTTTGGGATTTTGGGTTTTTACTTTGAGAAAAGATTGCTCTCTGTGCATGCTAGTCTTACACTGTTCTCGATGCATTGGACATCAAATACTTTTTGAGACAAGATATTACGATAGATGGACTGACCCAGTATCTGCAGTTCTTGTAGTATTTTATTCTTAAACTATTATGTTGTCAACATGCTGACTATGAAACAGGTCTTTTTATTGGAAGAATGTATAAGCCCCCCAGTCAGCAAACAGAAGTCTAAGTTAGAAAGTTTATTTGTTCTTAGGGAAGAATTTTCTTAATGAGTTGTTTCTGTTGTGTTTCTTAAAGACTCTTACATTTGTAAATTAATTTACAACTTAGATGCCTGTCTACAATTCACAACACAAATTACACTCTCTAAATATAGGAATTACTGTACAAATGGATCAGCAAGTGCAATTTACCACTACAATCCAATTAACCAGGCTGATTTTCCCTTTAAGTCCCCAATGGCATGCTGCAATACCTTCTATTTTGCAGGGGAGGGAGCTATTCCCTACACATTTTAGGATGTGGATGTGTAAAATCAACGTGCTAAAGAGAAACTCGCAGCAAGTGGAGCTGCGTGGGACAAGCTAGGGATGCCTGTGAAACATATATTGTTTTGTTCTGTTTCCAAAATTAAAACAGATAAATAGGGATGATAGGCATAGAGGGAATGCTCTTTCCCACAGACCTTCAGCCTAACAGCATATTCCAGCCACTTGCTTTTCCTCTACATCCCCACCTCCTCTAAAGGGGAAGGAATATATAACTGAGTCTTCTGGTCATTCTCTGCGTAAATGTGTCTGCACACACTTGATGTTAATGCCACAATCTGTTTTGCCAATATAAATGAAATATAAAATGAAAATAAATACAATTCTTCTACCAAATCCCATCTATTCATTGGTATCTGGCAAAGGATTTCCATCCCAGGTTTGTGCCCCCTCAGCTGGTCTGTCACTGCAGGAAGGCTGTACTAAGGGCCCTTAAACTGTAAGCTGGAAAGTCAGAAAGTGCTGAAGGAGAAACTTGGATATTGGTAATATCTTTATCTGTAGTATCAGCAGCTTTTAACTGTTTGGGAAATTACAGGTGTTTCTTGCAGGGCAGGCAGCAAATGCCTCTTGTGCAAGCAAGAATGTGGGCAATACCCTGCACTCTGTGTGTGTGTGTGTAAATCTGTTCATCCACCTGTGTGGTACTTGAGGGAGCAAAATCTGAGCCAAAAAGTGTTTCCTGTTTTATCCATACATAACCTCAAACTCAAAAAGGATTTAAAATGGGAGAAGTATGCATTAAAAGAAAATAATTTGGAAATACTGATAGCGACAGCTGGAATTATCTCTGCCTCCTCTCATTTAGTTCCCAATTCAAATTTCTGTAAAGACCCTATTTATGCTGCATAACAGTTAACACAGCAAATTGATGCGATTTCAACACAGCCTACACCACATAGACGAAACATATACAGAAACATATTCACTACAGTAAAGAGCAACATCGCTTAATCACTTGCCCTGTAAGTTGCAAATCACAGTAGGATAGAATGTATTGTCTAAAACCTTTCTAAAACGCACTGAACACCCTCTGGATGGGAGGCCAGAGAACAGAAAATAACTTTTTGGGGTTTATAGCATCCCCCCAGCCACTGCCTTCCCTTCCCAAGACTGTGTATAACATGTTTGTAAGGGACTGGGTATTCTCTCACAACTGCCTCTTCACGTACAAGGTCAAGCAGAAAACCAAATGTGACTCCAGTTCATACAACCAATGCAATTTCAGATTCGAGAGACGTTGTTGAAACTGATAGTGTTGAAACGTAACTTCCTCATTTTGCTCTGTGATGTTGACATAAATTTATTTTTTTTTTTTTTAATTAATCTGCTTTTTCTTTCTCTTTAGCTTCCAAAGGGGAAATGTGATTGCCAGAAGCCCATCAGTTTATCTCAGCAAGCCTACTTGGACACAAAATAGAGAAAAAAAAATTGTAATAAAGAGCATATTCCCTTTCATACTGACTGATGGTTGTTATGGAATACAGAGGAAAGAACAATTTCGACAGTGATTGTCATAATTTTGAATGGCATCCTCCTCCTTATCCTTTTTCTGTCTTGGACAATTGTACTTACGGATGTTAATAGACTTTTCATTTCTGTGCAAATTCTCCTCCTGCAAAACAGCTACAAACACTGGTATAAATTGCCTGCAAAATCCCCTTAACAGGTTCAATTTATGTCTATATTGAACACATTGATGTTGAGGAAAAACAGAATTGTGCTCATTATTACACAGAGAGGTTCTTCAGGCTAGAGATATAGCTGTCCTTTGCTTCTGCCTTGGAATCTAACATTGTTCCCCACCTGATACTATTTATTACTGATGTACAAATAATTTTGATTTAGCGTTACATTCTAAGGCCTTTACTGAGTAAAAAGAATATTTTTTTAAAAAAAGCGTTATATTTTTATAAGACAGACTCATGATCAATATTTGCATTAAAAGTTATATTTGGTAAATACTTGGTATAGTATTTTTCTATTTTTAGTATTTTTCTGGAAGTATCACTTTAATTCACTCAGTTTTATAAGTATACTGTAAAAAAACTCTTCTGCATTTCACTTTTGTATTGTACTTTTTCTTGGCTCAGAAAAAGGAGCTTCAGGAGCTTCAAAGCCATCTAATCAATATGTCTGGACCCTTTTTGTTTGATCTTGGCATGATGCTCTATTTATTCCCTCCTGTCAGTCAAAACAGTAGGAGCAAGCTGATAAAAAATCTTATTCATACATCAGTTTTGGGGTCCCACAAAATGGACAAATAACTAAATATGATTACAAAACCCCATCCTTCTGGATAAATTTGGACAGCTTGACTTTTATTTCACTCACAGTTATTTGCCCGAGTACAAACAAGAAAAATAGCCTGGAGGCAATGAAAAATAATACCAACAACAAACAAGTGTCAGATCAAGTGTCTGATGAGTCAAATCCTTTTCTTGATTTTGTGTGTTTTTTTGGCTCTGGGAAATGCCCATTTGGAGTGAAGAGATACTGGCCTGAGCTGAAGTCAGAAAAAAAATACCTAGATCTTTGAATGGCCTTCAGGTCCTCAGGAGAACACCAGTAGCTCAGCAGAGCTTCATCACTCCTAGGGTTTCTGGACTGCCAGGATTGTAGCTCCCCATTTTGGAGTGTAGCTGACAAAGTATCTCATACACTCCACCCCAAATAATTTTCTATTCACATTAAGATTTCTGCTGCCAGTAGTGCTTAAGAAGCCCTTCCTCCTGCTGGTGGATGAACAGGCAGAACACTGCTCCACCACTGCTCGGTCACCAGCAGGCTTCTACACACAGGTTTTCGCCTGGCTGACTGGGATTACTTCTCAGCGAGTAGGCCATATAATGTGCAGAAATGCCCTGGGGAGCAGAGGTGGGGGCTGAGTTCACTTGCTTGCCAGGGAAGTCCTAGCTCTAGGACACAAGGTAGGCAGGAGAGAGGTGTCTGAATGACTACAAGGAGGGAACCAAATGTCGTTGCTATTTCCCCATGGAATGGGAAATAGTCACTAACTTGTTATGCAAAAGATGAGTGTCTAAGCCCCCATTTCTAGAGCCACTCTGTCTTCCTTCCTTTTTTTTTCCTGTAACTCCTACATTCCTGGCTACACAAGAAAGAAAAAAAAGCTGTACTGGTCTGAAAACAGCCATCTTCCTGGCCAAGTACTTTAACCATTAGAATATAATAGAAAAATTGGCTGCTACTACTACAGTATCATCAACTTCAATTGTTTTGGATCCGACATTAGTTTAAGAGCAACCTGTCAGGTTTGGAGCTACTAAAATCTCTTCTCCCTTCAGTAATTATCTATCTTTGCTGCTTCATTTATCCTGCCACCCATTATGCCCTCCCCAGCATTCACACATGATGCCTCTTACTAATTTCTCTAATACTTCTTGTTGCATTCTTCGTTAGTTACAGCTATGAATCGCTAAGCTGCAGCATATTTGAATAGTTCGCTTGATATCTTATTGTTAAATACTTAAGTTGCAGCTCATCAGTTTAATTTTTATGCTGCTGCAGCAGGATTGCTGAGTTTTCAATGGTAATAACAGTAGCACCCTTAGAGGGTATTCAGAAATGGGTATTGCTAATGGTACTCAAACTTCATCAGTCTTGCATTGAGGTGAGTGTATTTATTTTAGAACTGGCAAAATATCCCATGAAAGATCATTTCTCTTTTTAAAGCACATCTCAGCAGAAATGGCTAAAAACCCCCACTCTCATTCTGACTAAGCTGCTGTGGGATTTGAAAAACCCTTGTGAATGAATTGCTATGATCCCAGGGAAAGAGAAGAATATTNGACTTCTTTTTTGTACTTCTTTTTTCAATCATGCCAAATCACATGAGGTTAAACATTCAACAGCATGATCAGCAAGCAGGAGCATCTTCCAGTAGCCCTCAAACATCCTTGATTGCCTGTTAAGAGAGAGGTTGTCTCTTTTCAACTTACTGTAGCTTCAGAAGAAAATGCATCTAGGGTGGAAAGAATTTTCTGCAGATCTATTTTTTTTCTCTCAGGACTGCTCTCCTTCCTTGATCTTAACTTTTAAGCCACACAACACAAGTTTATTACATTTCACTGTAAAGCAAAAATCCTGTGTTTTCTGAGGGTATTTCCACAGAGGCTGGGACACCTTTGCTGGAGAATTTTAGGAACAACCTACACAAATATCTGCTGGAAACTCTTATTAATCAACTTGCCTCATTAATGGGAAATTAGGCTTTTTGAAGGTGTTTCTTCAGTCCCCAGCTCTAGTGAAAAGGATGCTATACTGGTGCCTCACCATGGCAGCTTAGGACAAGATTCTTCTGTCTAGTCTTCCCTTACAACATCTAGATGTTCAGATGTCAGAAATAGCAACACTCTGATAACAAGAGAGAAAAAAACCTGCTCCTACACTTGTGATTATACACAGCAGGGGAAACCAGCAAGAAAAAACAGGAAGTTAGTGTCCCAGCCATGGACCAGCACCCATGAGTGACACAAAATGTCACAGTTAGCAGAAATATGATAGACATATTTCTACAGTAGCAATACAGCTTTCGTAGCTATGCATGTCTATCAGTGTGTGGTCAGCAGAATCCTTAAAAATAAAACACTAGGTCACATATTAATGAAATGACATTACTGTTCCTAAAAGTAGGGCCACATTGAGCTGTGCATCCAACTTGACAATGACTCTCTAGGATAACAAATTACTGCAGACCCTGCACAGGTGGTACCAGGATGCATCACCAAATATATTTTTAGAATTTTGCTGTCAAGCACACAAGTAAAAAGAGGCAAGTGTTCTGAAAAGCAGGAATTCAAATATAATCAGTAATAACCTCAGCTGAAATACTTTGTTAAGTGAAGGTACAATACACTTGCCCTCTGGCTCTTTTGTGAATACACAATTAGCATAATAGTTAACACTCTCTTATTAATAGGCACCAATAATTTCCTCAGTTGTTGTCTGCTTGCTCTGACAATCTGCCAAGCTATTAGTCTATGTCAGTCGGATATAAAAGGCAGTCTAGAGCATGTGGATAGAAATATATCAAAGAGTGGTACTCAGACACAATAATGATTGATAAGGTGGTCACCCATTCAACAGGCTGGTCTGCAAAATGCTAGCAGGGCTCCCATTATTTTATCCAGCATATTGTTTCAGGGAAGTGCTGTAGGAGGTGTTAGCATTCAGATTTTTAAACACCTCTTGTTGCAGCCAAGGTCCTGCTGCTTCTCCATCATGCTGACAGCCAAGACCACTCCCCTCTCTTTCAGTCCCTGACTACCAACCATAGAGAATCAAGAAAAAAACCTTCAGCAGCATACACAGCTTAGATGGAGAGGCATTTTGCTCAGAAGGGGGAAGATCTTACACTTCACACGACTTACAAGCCACTTCAGTGTGTATTCACTGCATGCAGCAGGTATGGGGTTAGAGAAGCTTCCAGTTCTTTGGGGTAAGCTGTTAATTGAGCCTTTGCAGTTTCAGCAGGGCACACAAAACAGCCAGCATGTTACCAGTGCTGAGGTGCTCACTGGTAACACCTCTTCAGATTTCACTTGCACCCCTTCCGCTCCTATGTTTGGTTATTGGTACTTTTGCTGTCGTTACCAGCAGAAAGAGAGAGTAATCTCCTGACAGGGTACATCAAGGGCAGAGTATCCAAGAGAGCATATGTTCCTGTGTGCAATGGGAGGACTCCAAACGTAGCCCTGCCATGAGCCTACGGTGCCTCAAGGTCCTGCCCTTGCACCAGCATGAGAGAAAAGCCCAGGCTGCCTCTGCAGTGTGCCCACAGCTCTGCTGCCAGCAGACCCACAGCACTGCAGAGGTCCTCCATGGACAGCTGACGATCCAAGACAGCCACCAGTCACCGTTGGGGGGTGTCTCTCACCGCCCACTTGCAGCAGACATTCACAGCCCACAGGCTCTCAGGGCAAGGACTCTTCTTGCTCCTCCCTTCTCTCTTGAGCAGTTGAACCCCAGACCACACTCTTGCCACTGACACACCGATAGCAAATATTCCAAAACAAGAGATTCACCTCTGGAATAGTTCTGCATCTGCAGAGGGTTGCAACAATATTTCTGACTGGAATAATTTCTCAGTGAAGCATTCTATGTGTAAATATTTTTAGCATAAATACTTGGGTCTTTCTTAGGCAATTCAGAGACCTGAATAGAGAGTGAGGATGCCACAGGGGCACAGGGTGGCTTAAGATTTAGGTGCTCATATTTATACCCTGTAGATTTGTATAAGTTTTGTAGCAGATAATGGTCTTTGGTATAGGACTGCAGCAGATAATACTTTTCACTTCTTACTTCCCCTCTACGTCTGGTGTCCCAGCTCCCTTTTCCTGTGTTGATGACGGAGAAGTCATGTCCTGGCCCCACTTCTTTGCCATCTTCTGATGATTTCTCTGTCTGAGTTACACATGATGAACTACACTGCTTCTTCCTCCTGAACTTACTCCATTTAGCATAAGTGGTTTTGCCCCTCCACGATACTTTGCGTTTGTGTTACACCAGCCCACGTATGTTGAAACGGTTCTTCTTGTTAACTGTGACACATGGCATTTGTTCAAGCTTGTCTTCTGCATTGCTTAGAACTTTCTCTGAAGTTCCCTTAGCACTTCAAATCCACATGGTCTGTCTCCATGAGAAAGTCTGGAAAGCTGAAGAAAAATCAGTTGAACAGGTTTTGATTCAAACAAATCTGAAAATTTACAATCCCATAATTTCCTGATCAGAAATTCTGCCCCTGCCTAACCAAAATGTGGACAAATTAAGAAATGCTAAACTTGGCTCCATCTTGCTCATGCTTGAAAGACAACTTCACTTCAAACACTGCTTCAGGAGTCTAAAATATATTAACACATCTGGCTGCTGATAGGCACAGTTTTGTAAATTTTAGGGACTATGTGAGTGCTATAAACTAGCCTCATATCCAAAGTGGGTCTCTTTTAGAAAGATCAGGATCCTAATTCTGAGCTCCAGAAGTGGTCTGCCCTAAGAAATGGACAGTTAGAACATATGACCAGGTAAACTCATGGATGGGTAGTCATCATTTAGGCTGCTTGCTCTTTCTGGAAGTGCACATTTAAAAGTATGTCTAATTTGGAAAGAGTCTTTTCAAATCCCTAGCTTGAAGAGTCTGAGAAACATGGAAGGCTGATGGTAAAACAGGCCAGGTTAGTTTTGCTCCTCATTCTGTAAATATACTAAGCAGCCCAATAATGCACAGGCAGTAGGTGGTTAAGGGCAAGGAAGTAATCTTCCTTCAAATATTTCCCGAGCATGAGACTTTTAAATTCTCTAAATACTGCCCACAGTATTTTTAAGACACTAAAATGCTCAGAGTAAGGGGGGGAGATTCCTCTGACAGACCTGTGGTGGCACAGTGGAATATTTTTAAGACACTAAACAGTGGAGCATTTTTAAGATACAGTATTTTTAAGACAATAAAATGCTCAGAGTAGGGAAGGGGGATTCTCCTGACAGATCCATGATGTAAGGTAACTACCCGGCACAGTTTTCTGGCCTTTGATGGGTGGGTGGCAGCAGTAGAAGGCTGTTATGCTCCATAAAGCTTTCCCATTAAAAGGGAGTTTAAGAGCAACATTTTGGACAGCAAACTGCTCCTGAGATTTGGGATTCTTGAGTTCAGCTCCAGATTCTAGATGGTTTTGCCCAGACTCTTCCCACTCCATCCAGGCCTTCTTAATCTCCTCTTTTGTTTGTCACCTCCCAGCCTCCCATTCCATTTCTCCTTCCTCCAGACTTAGGGGTTTTCACTCCCCCAAACTCATTCTCTCCCAAGTCCCCTTCCACTCAGTTCCCAACCCCCTGAGTGCCTCCCCTGCAAAGCTCTTCTCTTCCTTCCTTCCTTTTCTGATGCTGAGATTCTTTTCTGATTTCTGGTTAGAGCAGAGAGACTAGTAATAAAATGAATGGTAGAAAAAGAAATTTCCTTCCTTTTGCTCACTGTATCTGCAGCCAGATACATCTTCATGGCACCAGCAACTGGGATGCACAATTTCACAGAAAATCCTGGTTTGGTGCCGTTCCCTTGGGATGGTGAAAGTTCAGTGCACAAAACACTAGTGCTGGCACATGTCTGGCTTGGTCAGAGTGCTAGAACATCTGCAGGGAAAACAAGATGCACACCAAACATCTTGCAGAGAGAAAAAACAGCTCAAGTGGAATAACATTTTGAGAAAAAATAAAAGAGCACCTTCTCTTTCTCTGCCCTTTTGCAACACATTTCAATCTTCTACATGAAAGCTTCCAAAGGACACAGGTGTCAGCATTCCATAGTGATCAAACAATATATTGTTTCCTTAATGGTCCACCAAGAAACTTTACACAAAAATAGTCTAAAAATTCAGCCTGAAGCAAATAATCCTTCTCAGTTTTTGTCAGTTTCTAGGAAAATGGAAAAACTCTGGAATGAAATTTAAGGGCAGCTTCAATTACAGGTGTCATTACTGTTTTGTCCCTTAAAAATTTTGGTATTATTTGGATTTTCCTGGAATTTTAAAATCATTTTAGAAACCAGAGGGAATGGCTGGTATTTCTCAAGCTACTCTTCAGTAGTCTTTTTTGCTGTTCATTATTTGCAACTTGGTAGTGAAGACAGGTCCAAATAGCATTAGAACATCATGGTTTTAACATTTTATAGATGTTTTGCTGCAACACAGTCACATCCACAAGGGTCTAGAAATATCAAGACAATTAGAGGACCAGAAATAGTGATTGTCGTGTAAATAAGGGGTACCAAATAGTGGCCAGTTGGAGCACTTGCTCAAGGGTATACTAAAAGAGCTCTCTCAGAGCCAGCTACTAAGCTTGTATCTCCCAAGGTCTTACCCATAAGAACATCCTTCCTTTTCCAGTGGCCTAAAAAATGGGAGATAACTGGCTCTGCTGGGTAATTATGTGTCAGAGTAAAGGAATTTGAAATGTGGCACCCTTCAAGGCTCTTCTCCTTTCCCATTTCCCATGCTGTAAATACAAAGTCTCTTGGTGAGATCATTACTGAACACAGGACAGAGTATTACCATTATGCTGATGAAGCAAGATATATTTTTTTCTGGGCCCATAGCTGCAGGGTCTGCTCCATGGAAAAATCTGAAAGATACTGTAAACTGAATGTGTCAAGAGTTATTCATCCCCAAACCCAAGAACCCCTCTTCTCTTGGCAGAGGCCACACGCCTGAAGAGGGTACTCAAAAGTCCCCAGCTTATCACCACACTGCATATGCTAACAGAGCCCTTTTTATTATTTTTATTCAGTTGCATTTTTCTAAGTCCCAAACACAGGACTCTTGGTAGAGTCAGCTGACGTCATTGCAGCCGTGCATTATCTCAATGTGATGGGCAATTGCGACACATTATGTCCATCCTGCACATTTTTTGCATCAGCTGCTGCTTATTATTTCTAAATCTTTCACCAGGCTTTACGTTGGCTATATTTAAGAACTACTCACTGAGCTCTACACTGGTGTGCCTCTGTGCTCATACACCACCCACTGCTGAAAGTTTCTACCACTGAATATGAAGTCAGCTGGATAGCTTAATTCTGTTATGACAGTCCTCCAGAATAAAATCCCTTCTACATCACATCTGTTCCCATTTATCCATTCCCAGTGTTATGAATTTAGGCTGAAAATATGCCTCCATGTGCTTGATTTTAACACACAACACAAAATAGAAAGTGTAACATATACACCCTAGTAAGTGTGTGGTGGAGCACGCGTTTGTCTGGAAGAGTACGTGTGCATATTTGCATTTACAATGTACAGCATTATAAAAATGTAATTAGTATTAAATTGGACTATGCAATCTGTACAAAAATATCGAATACATGGATTTCAGGATATCACTGTTACACGTTTTTATATTCCCTTAATAATTTTATAAGCACTCTAAGAAATACTGTGTAACTTTTCTATTTGCCCTTCTATGTTCACAGTTGCTTTCCAAACGCTATTCAAGATTATACTCTCTTGTGCTATACAGATGTCACAGAATATGTAAATATTTTATTGCAAAATGCACATACTGTGACTTGTGCCCCAGAGGGTATGCCCTAATTTATAAGTGCTTGATGAAGATGTTTAGATTTTATTTGATTTTATTTATTTTTGATAGCATAGCAGGAAAGCTAGTGTGCAGGGGACAATCTTGATGGATTTGCTATGACAGATCTGGCGTTTTATAAAATCTTCTACCCCAAAGAAATCTGTTCTCCTGCAGTGATGGCTCATGGGAAACTCAGATCACTTTCATTAGCAACAATGCATTGGTAACATTACTGTATCCAGATCTCGGGAACTCATTTTAGCCTTAGATTTATACAGTGAACATAAAGAAAGCATGGGATTTTCTTGGATAGACTCAGAGTAGCTGCTGTGCATTAGTTCCCAGCACAAAGATACCTGCAATATTTATATTTTTCCTTCCATTTTGCTACCCTTCCTTCACAGTTGCTCAGTCACCACCCTGTATTTTTCAGGGAACAAAGCTACTCTTGCCACCAAGAACACTCCAGGGGCCTCTGATGAGAAACCCCTTCCCCCACGCATGGCCTCAGAGTCTCACATCTGTCTGTCTGAAGTCATTAATCCAAAGACTTCAATGAAGGCGGGATTCTCACGCTAACAAGCTGGCAGCTTGGGCTGTGCTCTCTTTTCTGGCTCGAGACACAGCCTCCCCTGCAAGTGGTTAGAAAGAGCAGCCCCTCATTTTAAGCAATGCTCAAGTGGGTGGCTCCGGCTGAACCGCGAGTGCTTTCCAGAGAGGCTCAGGAGGAAAGATCTTCACAAACATAAAAGCACAGCCCGTCCCTAATATCCCTAAATATTAATTGGATATATTTTAAAAATTCTTCACATGAATCACTCCTGCTGTCCCTTACCTTCGTAATGTTGGAGGGGATGTGATGGAAGCCTTAGCTCATGGCGAGATACAATTCATACAGGCTCAGACTGTATGATGCACATGTGTTTCCCATGAAATGTGTGTGTATGTGGTTCACTCTACAGTAACTTAACATTTTACCAGCACCCAAATGAAAGACAGTTTGACAGCAGCTGCTAAGAGTCAAAAAATAAGCATAACAAAACAGGTAACATTCATTTTGTGATTAGACTAAAATAATTCTGAACTTACAGCCTGTAAATAAAAGAGAAAAGAGAGAAAAATAAATGCCATTATCTCTCTTTCAAAACAGAGCTATTTAAAATAGGATTCTAGATTATGTGGTAAATTGTCTATTATTATTTTTAAAGCATTTTTAATCATCTCTTCAAGCCAAAAATATATTTTCCTTGTGGAAAACACATAGCTTTCTCTGTTACACAGGAACTTAATTCAGTTCTCTGGGAGGTCAATAACACATTTCTGAAGCTCTTTACAGCAACCAAATGGGATCCTTGGCCGTTCGGCTTTTTTGTTTTGTTTTGGGTTTTTTTTTTGTTTGTTTTTTGGTTTTTTTTGTTTNTGTGGACCTTTTATGACGTGAAGTACAACTATTAAAAAGCAGTTAAGGCAAATAAGATTTTCCTGATTTAAGAAAACTGTGGATTACTAAACCCCATCTAGGATGGCTCTGTGACACCTCTGAGGAGGAAAGAGAGATGTGGATAACAGTCTAGAGCACTATTTCTGTGAGCATCCCTGAACACCCAAAGCAGTTTTTAGAAGCTTTAGAAACAATGCAGCTAAAAGGCAATTTACTTTAACTCTGTCCCTGTGTCTTTGGTGGTCTGATTAGCAAAGAACAACCGCAGCCAAAAATTTGTTCCACAAGTCATTCACCCACCATGCAAGCAAAGACATTCTCGGTGTGGAAAATGACCGCATTCTGTGTCAAGATATCCTCAGTCTTGTAAAAAGCATCCTGGAATTTATTAATGGGCATGGGTAACAAGTGCTTCCTCATGATATTTCATTTGAATGAGAAATTCTGGTAACAATGGTGCTTGCTTAAATTAGGGTAATCACCCATCATTTTAATGGAACCATACGAGCTCATGCAGCAAGCTGAGGTTTCCACCTACATAGACACAAGTGCTGATGCAATCTGGATAGAAGCACAGCCTAATATAACGTGACCACAAACAGCTTATACCAATGCCCTCAGAAGCCTTGTGTGGTCCAGGACATCTGTGATTCAGAAGACTAGTGACAGAAAAGTTGGCATCCCTGACTGCCTCTTCTCCTCAATGACCTGCTGACATTACCAGTGACTTTATAATATGTCCTCATTAAAAGGTGCTAGCAAATTGGAACTATGCTATAGAAGTCAAGAATTTCAGTCTTTAAAAAATATATAGAAAATTACGCTAATACAGAAAATTAAGCTACATCTAAAAGAGGTAACAGATATGCCCCTTACAAGAGCATAACATGAAAATGCACAAAAAATGACCTCCAGTGGCTGAGATGCAGTTAGTAGATTTCCCTATTCATTGTCAACCTTCAGAAGCTATCAGTTAATCATGGAATACAGAAGTGGGAGAGAGGGAAAAAAATAAAGGAGAAGGAAAAAACAAAACAAAACAGAAAAGAGGACCCCAAACTCAAAGAAAATACGAGATTTGACAACTGAGGCTGTGATCAAAATTCATTGCAGTGAATTGGGATATTCTCAGCAACTGGGTCTGTGCTTAACTGAAAACAAAGATGACATGAAAGAGAGAATGTGTATGAAATATATCATACAGTTTTAAATAACTCTTCTCCCCAGGGTGATGTATTTACTTATGAAGAAGAAAGCAAACAAAATACACAGAGTGGGCTAGGATTCAGGGAAAAGATGAACCATAGAAGACGACTTGTATGAGCAACAGCAAAACATAAAATCTTGTGCTTAATCTGAATGTATGAGCATTTCCAAAAATAGCTGCACGGTGACTTCAGTGATGAAAAGTAAATGTATTCTTACAATTTCACGGTCAAAGTGCTCAGTGGCTTTCAGGATGAAGCTAAGAACAAGTTAATGATACCAAAGAGATTGTTAAAAAATATTATTAAAAATAAATGCAACAGTAGTCCAAAATTAGGGCTGCTTTGGTAGAAGAGAGGTGGGCAAAACTCATGATTCCCAGATACATGCATTTATTACTTGTTCTTATTGAAAGCAAGTTTGACAGGAAACAAGACTGCTATTGATAGAACACAGGTAAGAAAAACAGTTGTACCCAGCCAATTAGTCCAGGTTAAAGGCATTCCTGAGTACACACTGAAAATATTCAGTCCTCAAAAATTATTTCTGAAAAGTCATAAAGCATAGCAAGTGTAGCCTCAAACATCAATAAAGGGAAGAAGAGTGGCTTATTAACCAAGGAGTCCAATTTCAAGCATATTCTGTAATGCAAAAGAACAGAACAACTGCTGAGGGGAAAAAGAAAATAAACGGAGAAAAACCCAACCCCAAACACTCCTCTAAACATTCAACAATAAGCAATAAGCAGCACAGATTCATGAGGAACATGAAGTGCCAAGGAAACGTGATTGCTTTTTTGATAGAACTGCAGAAATCCTGGATGAAAGATACACAGCATGATTTTAATAAAGGATTTAATACAGTGTCTCACTAAATCTCCCCAAATGAATTCAAATTGCTTTGGACGAAAGCACTGCCATGTAAATTGAAAGCAGGTTGAAGGATCACAAACACCGGCTGATGAGAAATGGCAGTGGACTGCACTAAGTTGTGGGGAAGGATGCAGTGGGTCTCCTGCAAGATATAAAGTTGTTTCTTGTTTTAATAAATTCATTAGTAAGCTGGAAGAAAAGGTAAGCAGCATGTAAATGAGCTCTGCAGATGAAATTGCAGTTGGAGTAACTTTAAAGTGGAAGAAAATAACAAACTAAGGTCCTAACTAACTTTAAGAAAAAAAGAGACAGCATCCAGCATCGGAAAAGAGACAATCCACAGCAGATAAACAAGTATCTTGTACAGGCAAAGCAGTGGCCTACATTTATCCTTGGGAACGAAGGGCAGCAGATGAGTGAGGGTTTGGAGTGCAATGCATTGGACACAAAAGTTAATGTATGTTTGGGCTGCATATTTAGAATTTTAATGTGGCACGGGAAAGGAAAAAATACTCTGTGCGTGGAGGAAATGTAAGGTTTTGAGTTTTTACAATACATTTTAGCATTCCAAACTAGAGAGAAGTCTTGAGATACACACAAGAGGGAGAGATGGAGATCACAGCACTGGGAGATAACAAGAGGGGCTGGGGGGGAAGTTTGGATTGGATACTAGGAAAAAATCTTTACACTGAAAGGGTTATTAAGCACTGGAATGGGCTGCCCTGGGAAATAGTTGAGGCACCATCCCTGGAGGTATTCAAAGGCTGGGTTGGCCTAGTGCTTAGTGACATGGTTTAGTGATGAGTTGTTGTTTCTTATCAGAGTTAAGTTGGTGGTTGGACTAGATGATCTTAAAGGTCCCTTCCAACCTAGACAATTCTATGACTCTAAGAAAGTACCCTTCCAATCTAGACAATGCCATAATTCTATGATTCTGTGCTGGGAAATTTGGGCCATCCCAAGGACAGCAATGCTTCCAAAACCTTTTGTATCTACAAACTACTGCCAACTTTTTATCATTTCTCAGCACAGTTTCAACTGAAAAAGTTATTCCGTCAAGTTTCCCACACCAGCTGTGAAACTTTTGCTATGGCCTCACAGACATTCCTTAGTTTATGACCACAACTTAGAAATCATCATGGTTCAGGTCTTAATTTCCCTTGAAGCTCAGTTTTGCATTAAATAACAAACTAGGGTAAGTAGTGACTAACTGGAGCAATGTTCCTGGTGATTATCTGTATCAAAAGGGCAGAATGACTTGAAGCTCTGAATACCATTTTCTGCCTTTTTGGGTTTATAGCTCCAATCCAAATGAGTTGAAATAGTCATATTTTGAGACCATGAAAGTGAGAAAGACCACAGTCATTTTCCTGTATGAACAAAATAAAAATACCCTGGTAAATATAGAAAAAAAAATACTTTGTATAAAGCAGCTAGAAAAAAAAATAATCAGAAAACCAACAGAAAAAACCCCAAACAAATATCTAAGAAATCTCTGAAATGCAATGATCAAAATGATTTCACCATACTGGATGCTTTAGAAAAATCACTGTTAGTAGCTACCATTTTAGAAGTCTGTAAAGGTTTAATGCTTATTGCCCTTCTACATTTCTTACTGATTACAGAGTGAAAACCTTGGATAAACTTTTAAAAAGTTTTCATTATTTTTTTCCTGATCTGAATTTCATAGCCAGGCAAAGGAAAACACAACAGTCTGTGCATCTCACTTCTAGTATTGCAGATTACTGACACCTTTTATCTGTTTGCGAATTTTCTGCACAGAAACTTGTGAAGATGGTCACAGGTAGAAGGGATGATGCTGACACGGGAGACTGAAACAGAATGATTTGATGTGGATGGACATGTCTCACATGGCTTCACCCTCACAGTCTTAATCCATGGTCTATCAAGAATACTCCCTAATAATAGATACTCTTTCCCACAGCTCCACCTTATATAAATACAACTTATTCCCCAAGTAATTCACCTTAAAAAAAGTATTGATGACTTTTCTCTCCAACGATCGATGTTGTTGGATATTCTACATATTGTTCTCCATTTTCGATAAAATAGGACAGAAAATCAGTAATGCAAGTATCAGCCACATTTTACTTTTCCATGGAATATCGATCACTTGTTTTTTTACCACTAATAGTAATAGAAGGGTTGCTGGAACTTATCTTTCAAAACCAGGATAACTTAAACAACAAATCTATTTGCACTATGTAATAGGAGCACTGATGCTTACTCTTTAAAACAGAACTCAAACTTCAGCAAAACAGAAAGGTTAAAAGGAAAAGTATTGTAATTTAAAATGGGAAACTAGACAGGAATAACAATCTATACTCAGGAGCCTTCATAAGGTTTCCTAATGGACATCAATAAACACTGAATCAGAATAGCGATTATAAGAAATTCCCAATATTAACATTAAACTTTGAATTTCTCTTTGAATTTCAGTTTCAAACTTTATAACATTCATTTATTATTACAGAGCCTGACCCAGCCATATAAGCAACTGAATTCAACAACAAAAGCCCTTCCATTGATTAGGAGGTTTTGATCTGTCTGACATAAAAATTCCAATGATACCATATCATAGAAATTATGTTCTCTCTGAACTCAGATCTTTATGACAAGATAATACACATCAAACTCCAGTGAGATGTAAGAAGACAAGTGTAAGTAAATCAGTCTTCTTTCTATAGGAAAAAAGTTGTCCGATCACATTTGCCTAAACAAGGAAGGAGAGCAGAGTGTAAGGTAGCTGAGAACACCAGAGTTTAATACCAAAAAAGAATAAAAGTTATTTTGGGAAATTTACTCCTTTTCTTCTTCATTGATGACCTGTTGAGTATGATCCATGAGGAGAGCTAAAAAGGACAGCAGTAATGCCTTCTTCCTGTAACACAGTAACACGTTCAGGTTAAGAGCATCACTTATTCACGTAATGAATATTGGAGATCTCAAAGAAACAACATTGCAGGCACTGAAAGCCTATGTATTTCTTTATCATAGTTGAAATGTCGTAAAACACTAGGAAAAAAGAATGAGTGAATTTGGAAACTTTTCAAATTTCATCGTTTTATATTTTTTTCATGTAGGAATATGTTTATGGTTTTCCTTTTATAGATTTTGGCTGCAAAAACATCTCTGAATTTTAGTTCCCTCATCTAACAGAGAAAAAAGGCTTTTCTTTTTGCCTTTTTTTTTTTTTTTAATGTTTTATAAATATAAATGTCTGTTTGTGGTTTGTGAGACTATTTCTAGGCTGATGCATGAATTGGTAGAAAGACTGTCAAAACATGTCCAGCTCCTTTAGAAGAGAAGCACACTAGGAGCTGTGAAAGCCTGACTGAACTGGAGGCTGTATCGGAATATCACAGAGCAGGAGCTTTATCCTAAAGGAAGATCTTCTCATAAGAAGTTCCAACATTATTTGAAAGACACAGGACATATGCGCCACCCTCCCCCCAAAAAAATCAGCAACGCCCCTCTCTCCCCTTCCCCCCAAAAGAATAAACTCAGAAATTGTATGGACTGCAGAAAATTTCAATTAAATATTTGAGACCAAAGGAACTGGGAAAACGCNTGGGAAAACGCAACCTTCAGACGCTAACTTTCAGCATCTGACAGGGCAGCCATGGTAAGGAGGGGGCTACTATGATGGCAAATAAGGTATTTTTAAAGCCAGCAAAAGAGGGCCTTTTTACACTGGCAGAATTAGGTAATTATGGAGGTGTAGATACACCTAACTCTTTCAACAGTAAGTCTCAATGAGATAAACCTCTAGGAAACATCATTCCTCTGTCTCCCTCTGATGTGAATGTTTTAGTAAGACAAAAGCCCAGAACATTCCATCATGTCTACATAAATACAATAAGCTCCTCCATTCCAGGCAGGGTGGTTATACCACTGCAAGCTACAAAATCCCTTTTTTTTTTTTTTTTTTTTTTTTTTTTTTGCATATGCTGCTATTTTTAACAAGTCAAATACTTAATGAAGTAAGAAAAATGTGACAAAACATATGCAAAGAATAATAATTTATGAGACTTTCTTGTGTTTACAAATCAATTTTCTCTATTGCAAAGGAGGTGGAATGCTGACACTGGAAAACCTATGCAGGATTCAGTTCTTATTTCACCATTAAAGGATAGGTGACGTAAACCAAACACTACTTAACCTTCTTCTTCGTGATCCATATTTCTTGCAGAAGCATGCAGGAGGGCAGCATGTCTGCTAACTGCTGGCTGCCCCTTCCATATAAAAGCCAGAAGCAATATTCCTCAGTATCCTTTAAGAACAAGCAGTGAATTTATCATATCTGTTTGTAATGCCCTTTGGGACTCTTCAGGAAGAAAGGCACAGTAAATGTAAGCTCATTATCATCATTAACTCCTTTTATACACCAGCTGAGCTCAGAAGAAACAAATGAGAGAAAAATATATGAAAAAAAAAAGAGTAAAATATATTTAACATTCTCATCTTTTCCTGGTAGGTTTAGTTGGTTTTGTGCTTTTTTTCATTCATAGGGACCATTATTAGAAAAAACTTATTATTTGTTAGGATGTCTTAAAATCAGAGTGATAATTTAACTCCATTGAGATGACACTTACATTGAAGAAGAAGAGTAAAATGGTTCGACTTACATTAAGGAACACTCAACACAGCACTGTCTAACTTATTACACTTGTTCATGTAAGCTTAGAAACACCTTAACCTTCCCACAATCATACCTCACCTACATGTGGGAGAGAATGGTTTCAGGAAAAGGAGACGCTTTCTGATTGTCCTGTTTGTGTGTTTCCCGAGTACCGTCATGTCCAGGGGAATGGTATTACACCTAGATTTGAATGGGAAAGGACTCACCAATTTTAGCCATCACGTTTTTCTTCCAAAATAATTTTCTAGGCTTCTTCCAGTTTAGATGGTGTGCAAGGATCCTTTTCATACTACAACTTCTTTCAACCCCACTAAGAAAAAGTGGTAGTAATCTGGTCTCTGCTACTGCATCTGATAGACTGAGGGTTTTGCACAGATGTGATGTGTATTTTCTATTACTGTAGATTTACATGGTTTTCTTTGTTGATCATTAATACAAAAAAAGATGGGGCCCCAACCTGCAAGCACATCCTACACACTGCATACAACTGGCCCACAAGGAAAAAGTTTACGGAACTATTAGATCCATCATCCTGATTTCAGACCCTGAAATGAGGAGCTCTGGAAGCTTTGACTAAATTTCTTATCTTTACTTCAAATGGGTTAAGTTGGGGAAGGAGGAGGAATGAAGAACGCTTCTCAAACTGCTCTATGGGAAAAGTTTAAAACTTTTAAAACTGTTGGGAATAAGCTACACTAAAACTCTTAAAAATGGAAACAAGGAAACTTACAGTGAAACATTTATTCCAGCTAATTTTGGTAAGCACCTGAATTAAATAAAAGCCAGAGAAACAAAGAGAAAGAGTTGTGAAGTTTATCTGACTATACAAAGGCAAGACGGAAAACTACACACAAAATCTCAAACCAGGAAAAGAAACGTGGACCATTCTCTCCAGGCACTAAAAACGTCTGGAGACGTTTTCTGATGCTGCTCAGCAGCGAGGATGATGCTTCAAGGACACCCTTGTACTTCATTCCGTGAACTCGTATGGGAACGCCCCTTTCTCCCCCGAGCTGTGCCCTCTCCCCTCCTCAGCAAGGTGCCCCCTCGGGCGGGTAAAACCTCTCCTCATCTCCCATCCAGACGCCGGCAGCTTCCCCCGTCCCCTCTCGCCCTCTATTCCCCCCGGCCGGGATTCCAGCCGAGGTGCGCGACTCCCCGTACCGGGGCTGGGGGCTTCACTCCCCGGGGCTTCACCTGCGAGCCGAGGCGGGCACCCAGGCCCCCAGACCGGGGCGGCTGGCAGCGGCGTGGGGCGACCCTCCACAGGCTGCGGAGACGCCCGGGGGTGGGTGCCGGGGGGGCGGCAGCTGGGAAGCGGCTTCTCCCAGCGCATCCCCGCCCGGGAGAGGCTGCGGGAGAGAGGGGCTGGCCGTGCCCCCGCATCGTCCCGGTTCCCCCAAGGGGTGGGCGGTGGAGCAGCCCCTCCGCGCCGCCGGGCGGCGCTTGCGCACTGCGGGGCCGCCGAGCTCCTCGCCCGCCTCCCCGCCG
>VXBW01006444.1:1143223-1305570 GCA_013400375.1 Thinocorus orbignyianus
CCGCCTCCGCAACCCCTTCTACCCGCTGACCGAGGAGTCGTACGGCGCCTACGCCGTCATGTGCCTCTCCGTGGTGATCTTCGGCATCGGCATCATGGGCAACATGGCAGTGATGTGCATCGTCTGCCACAACTACTACATGCGGAGCATCTCCAACTCCCTGCTGGCCAACCTGGCCTTCTGGGACTTCCTCATCGTCTTCTTCTGCCTGCCGCTGGTCATCTTCCAGGAGCTCACCAAGAAGTGGCTCCTCGAAGACTTCTCCTGCAAAATCGTCCCGTACATCGAGGTAACGCTGCTGGGTGGGGATGCGCCCGCCCGAAGGGACGCGGTCCCCCGAGCAACCCTCCCCTCCCTTCTCCGCTTAGCTGCGAGCGGGGACGGACCGGGGACGACCCGCTGCGGCGCGGTTTGGGTTTCCCGGTGGCTCCCGAGGCCGGCCCGCAGTGACCGGAGGAGGTTCTGGCCGCGTCCAGGTTGGGCAGCACCGAGATTTCTGCAGCCTCAGACCGAGCGCGGCCAGTTCTTCCTCCCACTCGCCCGAGTTCTGCTAAACTTTCCTTGCCCCTTGTCATCCTGAAAGACGAAGAATCCTCTCAGAATGAGATCTCAAGTTTTTGTTTGCTCCATGTATTTTCTTTTCCTAAAGTGAAGTGATTCAGGAAAGTGGAAGGAGGGGGGATACTTGGTATAGGCTGTGAGAGGGTGATTGTAGAAAGGACCATCAATGTGATTTATGTGCAGAAAAGTTATACTTCAGCGTTCAAATCTTACACTTATCCGGCTTATCTTTATTTTAAAAAGAAAAAAAAAGAAAAGGAAACTGACCCCAGCTCCATTTAAATTGCAGCTTCTTGGCAGTAGTTCAGAGGCTCTGTCAAAGCAGCTCTCAGCCAGCTGGCCGGAGTCTCGCCAGCAGTGTTCAGGTTGTCTGCTTTATTTGTTTACTGGAATTGAACACGGAGGCTTGTTGGTAAGGTGGTAGCCCATAATTCTGGCTGGCTCTTCTGTATTCTCAAAACCTTATGTTAAACATTATTCTGTAACTGAAAGCTGAGGAAATAACTGTTGATTCTGTTGTCCTGAGAATGAGATATTAAGGGGACCAAAATAATACAAAACCACCAAGAACAACCTGCCCAAAACCAAACCGAACTTATTAATACACGGAGTATGAGTGTCAGCAACACATTTGTGTACAGTAATATGTAATTAACTGTCAGGCAATATTTTTAGGTGTTTAGAAAGATGTGTGATGTGTGCAGCTACTAAATTGCCATTACTTCTTTTGCATGTGATATAATTCATTACTGGTGATATTGGACAAAGGGTGGAGCTGTGCTACGCTTAGATGAGTTCCAGGCCAGTAGTATACCACTACATTTGAAAAATTCAGAGTACACTTAATTCATTTGCATTTAAGGAGACACGAAGGACTAAATATGTGTGTTGAGAAACTGATAGTTCTAGGAGCTTTTAAAATTTCTGAGTTGGGTTATGGGGCTACTGTGTTAACCAGTAAAATAAGTAGTACTGTTTCAGTTAAAGTGAAATTTTTCCAGTTAAAGTAGCTAGTGTAGTTTAAGGGTTTTCAGGACTTTCCTGTAGTGTCATTTCATCATTCTCAACCATTTTTTGGTGCATCCACATACAAAATAGAAATGACTCTTTATAATACTGATTCTAATTAAAGATCAGTAGCTGAAATGATTTGCATGGCCACTCTGTTCTACAAAATTAGTTGCTTATGCTCTGCAGCTTTGGGTGCTAAAGAGTTTGTCAAGCTGAAAATGGCTTATCTGAATTGCAGTTGCCAAAATTCAAAACTATAATCCTGAAAAACAGTCAGCTTCTGCTATCCCTCCTTTACACTGTAATCAGACCTTATTTTTTCTCTTTAAAGTTCTGCAGATGTCTAGAGTTCAAGTCTTATTCAAGAATTGGCATGGATCCAGTCCCGACGGACTAGTAGCATGGTGCCTGTCTTAGGTTTAATTATTACTAGGGTCTAAAAGTGAAACATTCTCCTTGTCCCTGAGGAAATTTAATTAATTGTATCTAAGGTACAGATCTAACACAACAGAGCCTTGGGGTTCTGTGTTGCTCCCAGAATTGTATTTTCATTCAGCAGTCGTTAAAAATAATACTCATGTATGTAAAGTATATTCATCAGACTGGGAGCCATGAGTGGTGGATCTTGAACTCCACGCGTGGATTGTGCCTTGGCACAGCTTGTCTTGATCTTGGTGAGGAGGATGCTGTTCTGGATATCAGGATTTGACCCTGCTGAGGTGGAGGAGGGAGTTAGACCAAAGTTTTGTCACTTTCCAACTGTGGTTCAAGCCTCACAGGTGTTACACAGTGGCGCCAACACCACCAGGAGCAATGCAGATGTGAAGCATGTCATGAAATCTGCCCCATGAGCAGCTGATGCTCCATGCTCTGTCAGAGACTGTTCACAGTAGTCCGCTCATCTGACAGCTGAATTAATACTGTCTTCTTGTAACTCATCTAAGGTATCCCTGCCCACAGCATGGGGATTGGAACTCAGTGATCTTTAAGGTTCCTTCCAACTCCAACCATTCTGTGATTCTATGATTGTGTAGGCAGGCTCATCCCTTTCTCACGCAGTGGGAGAAGGATGAAGTCCTCTTAGTTCCTTGAGAGGAAAGCTGTAGACAGTTATCTTCAGGAGCGATTTCCAGACCTTCATGCAATACAAATAGAAGTGTCTTCCTGAAGATGGACAAATTTTAAGCTGTTCTCTGCATTTTCTGTAAGTTAGCCCAGTGTGTTGTTCTTTTAAGTGTCTTTTTGTTCTGTGCTCTCCGTTTATCTTTTTTTTTTTTTGGCATGCCATTCTCCTCATATGCTGTTTAGGGAGCTATGTGTCTCACCCAGAGCTGTAGATCCAGAAATATCTCATTTTCAAGCATCAAATACTCTTACTGGACTGAGTCCTCTGTTACACCAACTCATACTTTCAGAACTAGGGAACAGAGGATGTCTCATTATCCAGAGCAAGTGATGTGGTGATCACAGCGTTTTAACATAACACAAGCATGCTTTTTATTGTGTTTGAAGGTTTCAAGTCATCCCAGTGAGGAATCTTGATTTTTCTTCTTTTAGCCTCTTGTGGCCAATTGTTTTTTATTTGTGCTGTTTAATGGGTGTTGTGCAGAATGTAACAAAACATCTGTTGCCAGTGATAACACATATGCATGCAGCCTGGGGAAAATGTTTTATGATATCTTCAAACACATTTGTATAGGTAAATGTTGAGCTTCGAGCAGGGGAAGGTCTCCACAGTATTTAATTTAAGGGGCAGTCTTCCCATACCTAATAAAGGTCTGCTGTGACCAAGTGCATTAAGCAGTCACTTCAGCCATATATTATATCACAGTTTGATCACTTCTAACTACCTTTTAATACTATGTCTTGGCTGTGTTTGCATAAGGAATGCTGTACACATGACAGAGAAAGAAACTGAGAGAATTAATTCTTCCGTGCTTCTCATCAGGTCTTTAGGTGATGAGAGTATAACCACTAGAGAACTAACATAGAAAGACAGATGGTTAGTAGAAGTGGATGGAATTATCTCCTCCAAGAACTTCACTTGACCCTGATGATGGTACTGTCCTGGAGGAGCAGTTTTGAATATACTGAGAGGGATTTGGGAAAGGAATTAGAACAACTTGAGCGGCTACTCTGCCCATAAGAGTATGTGGAGAAGTGCTTCTCCTTTGCAGTTTTAATCCTCTACTCAGCAGTTCTTAAAATGTTGCCACTTTTCTGCAGATGGTTCCAAAGTCTAGCTTTAGACATGTGTGTCTGAAGTGTTTATCTGCATGATGTGTTTATGTTGTCTCCCGTTCACTTCTCTCAGTATTCCTCAGAATCAGGGTAAGCAACAACACAGAGATAGTGGCTTTGGCTAATTCCTGTTCCATAAACCCTGCCAATGTGGAACCCTTTTCTTTTTATTTAAGCACACCCAATCTTTTTAGCAAAAGGACTAGGGGGAAAAAAAAAGAAAGGAAAAAAAAAAAGAAAAAGGAGTACAGAACAATATACTTCCAGTTCCCCTACTTAGAGATTTATGCTACCCTTAACAGAAAGAAGTGTGGATGTAGACAAAAGCAGTAGTTTTACTGTGCTTCTAAATATTTCAGAACTGTTAAATATAACAGTCCTGTGAGACAGGATTTTTATTTTTTATTTAATATTGGAAGCCAACAACGAAGAGGGTAAATGAGTTGTTTAAGGCTCAGGGCAGCTTGCTCAAGATGACGAATATATTGTGTCAACTAGGACTAGAAACTATCTTTTGGGCTTAAAAAAGAAGCTTGCTTGAGTTGCGTGCATTCTGCTCTTGCAGGTTACGCTAGAAGCATGATGAGTTTGAGGGGCATTGTTGGAATTAAGCACCACTTTCTATGCTGGCAGAATAAGACAAGCTGCTTACACTGGAGTAATGGTTTAGAGCTGTGAAAGTTTCTAGAACGAGGGTTTGCAGAGGCTGGTTTACCATCTTGTGTGTTCCAGAGCGGGGCAAGAAGTTGCCGAGGCCAGTGATGGTACTCAGCCCTGTGCTAATAAACATAAGACACTCTGCCTTTCTCATACCCCAAAAAAGAAGAGAAAGACAAAGTTTGTGGTGTTCTCATCTGGACCAGATCATGCATGGCTTGAGTCTGGAGCAGGCTGACACTGAAAGCCTCTGAAATCTGATGCCCAGTGTGTGCTTTTGGTAATCCAAATTTTGCTTTGTGGCATCAGTCCTCTTTCTGGTGGGTAAACTCCAGCTCAGGAAAACTATCACAGTTAGTATTCTTTGTGAAAATCACAAGGATTGATTTGGCCTGGAATACAAATGACTCTCTTTCCCTGAAGCTGACCCTTCAGGGCGATTTGAGGTGAGGCTTTTTCCCCTTTTTCTCTTTTACTTGGTAGATGCAAGTGGGAGGCACAAAGTGGCCGTGGTCTGCCTGTTCTAAAGCTGTCAGAAAAGATCTTTATTTTAAGCTTCACTTCAGGGAAGCAAATACATTTTTTATGGGAGTTTATAAAAGCTGTGTGTTATCTGTCTTCTCTGTGTCTTTTGTTGTGTGGCATCTTCTTTATGTCTGTCCTTTGCCTCTAGTCAGAGCTGAGCTCCTGAACCTCCCGTAAGTCCTTTGGGTCATAGGCAGAGATCCTCAGAGAGGTTTATGGTTTCAAAGCTCCATACTGAGAGTTTTCTAGGGCAATAGCTACATGTTGTGCTCTTTTACTGAGCAGAGTATCTTCAGCACATATCACGCAGTAAATAATTACTTAAACCGGAAGTGTTAATATATCTCTGCCCATTAGGTATTAAGGGCACGGTGGTAGTAGCTGCTGTGTTGGCTGTTCTGTCAATCTTTCCCTCCTCTGCAAACCCCGTCCTTAGGGACTTAATAAGTTGTCCATAAAAATTTGCTTTTGAGTTAAACTTTGCGTGTGGCATTTCAGCATGGAAATGGATTTGTGTCAGACTAGGTTTAAAATTGGGTCAGTAATATTTAAGTTACATATATATGGAGAGAAGAAGGCAGCATCTGCTGTCCCAGCACCATTCATTCAACTCTGAGCACTGGGATGTCTTTTCTCCTTATGACAGAATTTTTCTGCAAAGGAGGAATAGGCATATTTTTAGCAGAAGTTCCGTATTGTTAGCATTAAGAATTAGTGCAGAAGTTCCTTGTGTGGTGTGAGGAGAATTTGATCCTCAGAGGAGAATGATACTTATTTCTTCATTAAAAAAAAAAAAAAAAGAAAAAAAAAGGAAAAAAAAAAGAAGAGGTAAATTTAATTTACTTATGTAGTACCATGGTAGACTGCAAACAGGAAAATGAACAAAAATTGAATCTTTTTCTGTTTTGCAAGTTTTCCAACCCTCTGGATAAGCATGTGGTGTACTAATGAGTATTTCCAGTGCCCTGACAGTCTGTTTGGCTTTCACTTCCAACAGAATTCAAGAGCAGCTCTTGGAAGTGGGTTCTGATTCTGAACGCTAATACTCTTAGGATATACAGAAGGAGAAGAAACACACAAAGCAGGTGTGTTCTGTGTCTCCCTGGTATGAATGTTGATAGTTCTACAAAGGAAACAACTGTATTGCCCCCGTTGTTCCACATGTGTGGGACATCTCCATGACAGCAGTTTCCAGAATTACTGTCTTGTCTTTCAAGTGATGTAGATTTTCATCGAGGGTGCTTAAGCTAATGGCTAATGTCAGAGGGGTACCCTGGCCCCAGTACCCCTTAGCTACTGGATTACTTCTGCTGCACCACAGTAGTGCTTCAACTGAGCAACCCTTGCCTCTTTTACAGCACAAAGCCATTAATGTTTAATAGCACTTCATGTAAGAAATACAGAGATATTTGTGTATTTTTGTTCTTTTATAGTAATAACTGTCATCCTTGTGTTTTTGCCATTTTTTGTTGGTTTTTTTTTTGATTGGAAGAACAGAAATCGGGATGTAGATAAACAATTAAATAATTGTTTTCAATGGGATGACCTTTTTTTTGCATTAATCCAGTCTTATTACCAGACTCTGTATTGTAAGTGTTGAGTAACATCAAAAAAGAATTGCAAACTGTACTAACTTTGTTTATTTATCTTAGGCAAAACTGACAGGTCTGCAAGAGCCACCATGGTATGTTGCATTAACATGCTCTAAAGCTGTGAAGCTTGATGTGGATATAGAAAAGCTACAGTAGGATGATAGGCAATCACAGCTTGGAGGAAAAAGATTAGTTGTTTATATGATATAACAGAGATGGATATAAACAGTCTACAGAGTGTCACTGAGAGCTCAGAGATGGCTTGACTAGTAGTCATCAACCTTTTCTGTAGCTCAGATTTCCTGTTACAACAGGAAAATGTTTTGAATGCCCATCCTGCCTTGTAACAAAGGAAGGGTGCCGTGCGGTTTAACAGACTCTGTGTTATCAACATAAAATAGATTCTGCTTTAGAAAATCCAGCTTCAGCTGATAGAAGCAACTTCTTGGAGCTTCTTATAACTCCTTTGTTTCATCTTGTTCCATATTAACTCAATCTCTGTTGTGTACCTTCACTTGTCTATCAGAAGGCGTGCTCAATGCCTGAGATGATTAATGGTCCCTCTCGTTTCCAGCCTCCAGTTGCTCATGGCTGGTTGATTCCCATTCTGTTACATTCACTGTCCTTCGGCTTAAGTAACTTTTCTATCTCAAGATATACTTATTTGTAGATAGCAGCAATATCACTTCTTGGTCTTCATTTTACTGGATTGAGAGACCCAACCTCCTGTCTATATTCACTCAGATTTTGGGCTTCATTGACCATTTTACCCAAGTCACCTTTTCTGATCTCATTTCTGATTTCTGGTTTTCATTACCTTTATCTACTCAAGCGTGTATTAGTGATAGAGAATTTGAAGTCTTATTTCCACTGATATTGCTGACCATACTGCATCTTCACTGCTTCCCTGGTCAGCCTGAGGCTCCATTCCTAGAGGCCAGGGCCAAGAGCTGTGGGATCATAGCCAGAAGAAGTAGGACAGACCAGGGAATGCCTGGGAACGTTTTGGTAATTGTTAAAGTTCATGAAAGGGGAATGGGTATGTTGGAGGGACAGAGAGGAGAACTGCTACAATTAAGCTGAACATTTCATGAGTTTACTGTTGTTCTCTCTGGCTTCAGCTCCCCAAATGAGTTCTGACACAGTTGACTAATGGCCGGTGAGCTAATGGCCAAAGGTTTATGCCGTGTCTTGAAGGAGAATTTGAAGGTGCTCACTAGCATCCCTGGCAATGCTTCTAAAGGAGCAACAGTATTAAGAGACTCCATTGTAACAATAATTTCTTCTTCAGTGGGTGTGTGCTGTAGCTGGTAATCCCTTCAATGGCAGTTCTCTGCCCAAGTGTTGTGGGCACCTCCTCAAAGCAGGGGTTACTTCACTGCCTCCTGAAAGCAAATCCATGGTGATTCATTTGGTCAACTGGAGGGCTTTTCTGATACCACCTCGTAAGAGGAAGATGTAGACTGGTGTCATCCCGAATGTCTAGAGACTGAAGGAGACTCTTCATAGGGACCATGTGGAAATAAATCAGACGACTAAGTAATGATCAAAAACTACGAAGCCTGACTTGCCCTTGCCTTGCCTCATTTGCTGTCAGGTTGTTGGAATTAAGACTGCAACAGCACAGCAGCACAGCAGAAACTCAGCTGTTAAAAGAAGAACACCATTAAAATCCATGCAGCTTCACACCACTAAGATTTGTTAATTTGTCCTTAACTTACTCCCCATCATGTGAATTATCTTTGTTCTGTTGTTATTTCACGGCAATGTAACAGACTAAAAAGGAAGCTTCTCTAGCCCCTTCCACATTTTCAGCTTAACCCTAATTATTAGTGGTATGAAGAAACACCCCTGAACTGAAATTATGTGAACGTGCAGAATGTGTGTCCCAGTTCTCGCCCACGTGGGTTGTGAGCAGCACCCACTGATTCTGCTGGCTGTTACTCACAGTCTGCAATGTGGGGTAAGTAATCAGGCCCTTAAATTGCACTACTGCTTTTAAGCAAGTCAGCTGGAGTGAATCCCTGTGCACCTGCTCAGGAGCGTTTGTTGGTTTTTCACAAGCTTTGCCATGACATTACCTACTCCGCAGTAATTTATAGAAATCTGTAGATTAATCTACAGAAAATAGGAAAGCGTTGTCTGTTCCAGAGAAACGCTAGCTTTGTTTAGCCTGTTTCATCAGTGAATCCACGGGAGAGTTTTCAAAACCAACTTCCACTGTTCTTAGTTGTTTCCTCTTGCTCTATTTCACTGTCTTAAACCTCCAAGTCGTTGGTCAATTAATGTGACAGGAACCCCGTAGGTTATGTTTGTTCATGGTAGACATGTCTTCTTTCATTAGTCCAGCCTTAACAGCTGCAGAGTTTTAATGTCTTAGCCGCTATATAACAGCCTGTTTGCAATGACATGCTAAAGCCATAAAAGCCTGTGTGTTGGGGGCAGGGGAAGAGGCTCGTGTAAGAGCTGAGAGGGAAAATGTAGCTGTACAAAACTTCAGATTCTCTTCTGTTCTGGTGAATTTTTATTTCAATCCCTGTTTGTTCCTGAGTCTCGGTTATTTCCCTGTCTCCTGTAATTAGAGGGAGCTGAGTCCTGACCCTTTTGTTATTCAGGTTGGATGTTCTGACTGAAGGTTTTGCTGTCACTCTAAGGAATTTTGAGGACTGCACACACATTTAAATGTTTTGGAAACAGTCAGTAGTCTTGAATTTAAAAATTTGTTCCTCGGCAGTGATACATGAATATTATCTTTCACTAGCTACGTTTATCACTGTTCATTAAGATTTCCCTGTAAGTGTAATTTTTCTTTAATTGTTTTTATTTTTTGCTGTATTTACTAAGCTTTCTTTGGATCTTGTCAGGCGGTTTAACTTCCTAAATCAATAGATTAGCCTATTAAAAATGTTTACGGTACTGCTTTGTCATCATTAAATATTTCTACAAGTTAATTAGTAAGAGATTGCATCTTACTCATCTTTTAGGAAGCTGCTTCAAAGAATTCCCCAACTAAGCCAATACCTGACAGTTCTAATCCCAAGTGCCTAATATTTTTCAGTGATATTCAGTTTTAGCAGTCTGATATTGCTGTTAAATATTGAAGACCAAAATTAACGATACATTTGTACAATTGTGCATAATTGTACTATCTATCTTTGCAGAACTTTTTACAAAAGATATATAAACAGGAATATTTCAAAATTATGGAAATCAGAAAGCGTTTTTTAAAATGTACAGGTGTGAAATTTAAATATATCATTGCACAGCAAATTCAGCAAAATTATAGTGAACTGCCTACTATTATCCTAGATTTCCCAGTTAATTGCACAGACATGAGGTTTATTAATGATAAAAGTAATCATTCTTTAAATTTATTTGACAGTTTATTTTCTTTTGCATCAACACATTTTCAGCCTAACAGAAGCATGCAAACCCAAGGAAATAAATGAATTAGAATGCAACAGGGCACCTAATCTTTCTCCAATTTAAGCTAATGGGAGTTCTGCTTTGAATTTGAACTGAAGTTCAATTTATTGGAAATAGGATTAGGCCAAAATGTATATAGTCTTCTTGCAAATTTGTTTTTAGGAAATTTAATTATAAGCAGGATAAAATTATTGGAAATTATGTTTTGTGACAGTACAAGACTTCTATTCATTCATAGAATGATGGTTATTAAAGCTAGAGAACATAGGCATTGCTCTCTACTTGCTCCTTACAGTACATAATTGAGACTTCTGTTCAATCCATCTTTAAATCATTTAAACAGAGAAACCTCTGCCATTTTGCCTGGCCTTCAGTACATGCTTCTACAGGATGGTTTTTTTTTTCTAAATGAAATGCTGAAGATAGATTATTAAAGCTGAACTATTATAGTCAAGATAGTTTTTGCACAGGCTCTGAAAGTCTGAAGATTTTAGATTGTCTTTATGAACTCACCGTACAGGATGTTTTTATGTGCCTACATCCCATCAAAACTTCACTTAAGAACCTAAGTCCACAAAATCAGTTGTCAGACCCAACTTCATTCAGTAGATGCTTAATCTGCAGGATTCCTAAATTCTGTAGATATGGAAGTTTTTGATGTTAAGATCCCCTGTATACTTGATGAACATGTGATGTGGGTGTAAATTTGATACCTCTGCTGAAGGAAGATTCTTGCATCTCTCCCTTTTTGACTTAAATTCCAACTCTGGTGGTGGAACTGATATTTTCTGAAAAACACCTCTTAGAAGAATGTAGGGGAGGAAGGGTATTAGATTCTGTGATTTGCATATTGGTCAATTCCCCAGTTTTTTTCCACCCAGTGGAATGGGTGGATGCTTGCACGAGCTTCCAGGAGAGGATGACACCTAGCTAAAATAAATATTTGTAGGCAGAAAAGCAGAAGGATATACTTTCTTGAGATGTATACTGGATGGCAGTTCAGCAGACACTGGAAGCCAAGTTCTGTCTGTGATGCTTCTTTTGATGGTTCTCAGCACCATGGTGCTTAATTGTCTCCTGCACTGGTACCCCTAAACTAGATTTTCCTTTGCCTTTGTCAGTTACGGGGCTAGCCTTGACTGGTGCTTCAGAGTAAAAATTGAGCTCTCTTTAGCTGTGAAAGAGTCTAAACCTCTGCTGGGGAATAGCTCAGTGGTAAAAGCTTTCATCCAATGCGCAAGAAATTAATTCCCTCTTCGGCCTGAACAAGTTCAGACCTTCATTTCTAAGAAGGTTGCCATCAACAGGGGAACAGGAGACTTTTGAAGGAGGCGAAGTTTTCCCACTCTCCAATGAATAATGGACTGTTCCCTTGTAGCTGTCCTCTTTCCTTTTTTCCTTTTTTTTTTTTTTTTTTTTTTTTTNCAGCACCGTGTTTTAACTTGCACCCCCCTTTTCTCCTCCCCAGGTGGCCTCTCTCGGAGTCACAACATTCACCCTCTGCGCCCTCTGCATCGACCGGTTCCGTGCCGCCACCAACGTGCAGATGTATTACGAGATGATCGAGAACTGCACCTCCACGACGGCCAAGCTGGCTGTCATCTGGGTGGGCGCCCTGCTGCTGGCCCTGCCGGAGGTTGTCCTGCGCCAGCTGACCAAGGAGGACCCCGAGTACAGCGGCAGCCCGCCAGGGGAGCGGTGCGTGGTGAAGATATCCACTGCTCTCCCCGACACCATCTATGTGTTAGCTCTCACTTACGACGGGGCAAGACTCTGGTGGTACTTTGGCTGCTATTTTTGTTTGCCTACTCTTTTCACTATTACCTGCTCCCTGGTAACAGCGAGGAAAATCAGGAGGGCGGAAAAGGCTTGCACGAGAGGGAACAAGCGACAGATTCAGCTGGAAAGTCAAATGAACTGCACAGTGGTGGCTTTGACCATTTTATATGGGTTTTGCATCATTCCCGAAAATATTTGCAACATTGTGACTGCCTACATGTCCACAGGGGTCTCCCGGCAGACTATGGACCTTCTCCATCTCATTAGTCAGTTCCTTTTGTTCTTTAAGTCCTGTGTTACCCCAGTTCTCCTTTTCTGTCTCTGTAAACCTTTCAGCCGGGCCTTTATGGAGTGTTGCTGTTGCTGTTGTGATGAATGCATCCAGAAGTCTTCAACAGTGACAAGTGATGACAATGACAATGAGTACACCACAGAACTGGAGCTCTCCCCTTTCAGTACTATCCGTCGTGAAATGTCCACTTTTGCCTCTGTGGGGACTCACTGTTAATTGACCTTTGGACTTTATTTTCTGTATCTTTTTTCTTTTGGTTTGGTTTTTTTTTTTTTTGTGTTTTTTTTTTGTTGTTGTTGTTGTTGTTTTTTTAACTTCATACTTTTCTTCTTGAAGAAAAAATGCAAGGAAAAAAAAAAAGTTGTTATTCAAAACTACTCTGGAAACCAATCTGCATATTAACAGTCGTGCTTTGGAAAATAATTTGTTTGGTTATTCAAATGAAAGAGAGAGAGAGAAGGAGAGCCAGCATGCAGTTTTAAATCATTATATTTTGTATGGTGCTAGGATTTTACTGGCTGGGCAGCAGAATACATATCAATCCACTTTTATTTAATTCCATAGTTTGGGGTGGGGTTTTTTTTGTAATCACTGTAAAATGGTTATATAGACATTGTGGGTTTTGCAAGATGTTTTATGTAAAAGAAGTGGTGGAAAGTATTTGAAGGTAGTTTTAATCCAATTACTGTACACTATTGTGAGAGGACTTGGATTTCAGAAGATTTATAAAGTAGCATTTAAATAAAGGAGGCTTTATTACCTAACTTCATTGACAATTGGCATTTAACAAGGACACCTATAAGTAGTATAACTCTTTGCTTTGCATAAAATAATTTAAATGGCCATATTTAATTTACCATTCATGTACTTACCCTTGAAGGCTATAATTACAGGAAGGTGGTTATAATGGTATTAGATTTATATTAGTGGATTTTTTTAAAATGTATATTATGAAGGTTCAATGTACCTCACGGAAAATTTTCTTCTTAACCTGCAGGTATGCAAAACCTGAGTTATTTTGTACTTCTTATGAAGAAAGATTTGCTTTCTCACTAAATTTTGTCTTGTGGTTTCGGAATCAAATTTCCTTCTGATTCGTTACTGGTTTTACATTGAGATTATGTCCTCAGTCTCTGTATATATAGCTCCTACTGGCTTCAGTGAGAATCCCATTGCAGAGGAAGGTATTCTTTTGCCAGAGGTTTGCTGACAATAAATGTGAGGGACTGAAACGTGGAGAATGAATTCCTTCTTTTTTTTTAAAAAAGGTATAAACATACTTGGACGCTCAGGGCTTGACCCAGAGCCCATTGCAGTCAATGGAAAGATTTCTATCAATTTCAGAGGGTTTTGGATCAGACTGGCATCTCCTATTTATTCTGGAATATGTAGCATGAATATTAATCATGAGGGCTCTGTATAGCGATTATAAATCATGCTGCTCTCACAAAGACTGCTATTCACTAGCAGCTCACAGTTCTGAAGCTGTTTTTGAGAGCCACGGTGTGTTTTGCTGATGGCTTTTTGCTGTCCACAGAGTTATTAAAATGAGGGCATGTCAACACTGCCAGCAACAGTGCAATATAGTAAAACCTAAAGTTGTTATAAACAAGCCAGGCTGGAGACTGGAAAGTGCCTATCTGTACCAGCAGAGCTTATTTGCCCCACTTCTTGGCTGAAGTAGGCAGACTGTCCTTGGCAGACAAGCTGGCTCATATTTACACTGAGCAGCGAGCTGAAGTGTAGACACATGCTAAGGAACTGAATCTCTTATAATTAGTTTATATTTTAATACTAATTAAATAAATAATACAATTGCAATAGTGTGTGCAAAGGTAAAATCCCATGTATTTGTCCTTTGAAATTAACAGTGACTGGTGACTGATGTAGTCTTACTTCCCAATATCTGCCTCTAAATATGTTAAAGAACTTGCTGTAATTTCTGGAAAGGAGTCTATTTTCTTATTTGCTGATTCTGGACTTAATATGTTTAATCTTTGTATCTGCTTGGGCAAGCAGTATTTCTTCTTTTTCTTTACCATTTTAACCTTTAACAATTTCAACTGAAAAACAGTTGAAATCAATTAATCTGAATCCAAACCTATATGTGCACCTGAGTTCTTTTGCTGGGTTTTGATTCAGACATTGGACCCTAGCAAAGCAATCTGCTTTAACCACAGGCCTAAACTTAAGTATGTGTTTCTGTTTAGGACTTAGTACCTAAATTTTTAAAATAATTTTGTAAGATGGTCAATCACTTCTGAAGACTTCTTTATAAAGATCTGTCCCTTTTTGATAAACCTTTAATTGACTTTACGTTGCTTGATTATGTTCAATAAACTATGAGAGTATTAAAGATAAAAGATAAAAACAGAATCTTCTCGCTCTGGTGCCTGTGTCTCCTCAGATACATATTCCCATCGGTACAATTTGATTTGTACTATTCTTCTCTTCCCTTGTAAAGAATGGGAATAAATTCTCCCTTTTTGTTCCCTCATCATGTTGCATACTCAGTTGTTTCTCTCAGTTGCCTCTTCAGTCCCAGCAGGAGCAGTGGCTCAGGGACCTGAGAAAGGAACAGCAGAATGGGAGAAAGCATTTTATTTTAACGAAGGAAATCCAGAAATTAGTTGGGAATACTGAATGATGACATTTCACTAATTTGAGTGCAAGACTGCCCTGGGGCACGAAAAATTGCCTTGAGCTTTGGGTGCTTCCAGCTTTCCAGTCTGCAGTGCATAGGTGTGAACTGTGCCAAGGAATGCTGCTCACTCCCATATTCAATGCTCTGTGTCTCAGAGTAGTGCAGTTTGCTTCTCTATTGAGACCTTTTCACGATATACATCTATGTCAATCTTACTGGGGGGAACAAAAATCAACAACAAAAAAAAAGAGATTTAAAAAGTCATTGGAGAAGGTAGAACTTGAAGATCAATAGTGCTGTGTTTGGAAATAACCCTCCTGCTTGTGTAGTGGAACATTCTCCAGCCTTGTATTCAGTGAGGCTTCTTTGTACTCAGTGTAACTTTGCCTTTGCGGCTGCTGAAAGGGCATTTTTCACAACTATTTCTACCCCCTGCCTCAGACCTCCATAGCAACTGGACATGCAAGACAGCCTTTTATTGTAATTTGTTCTCTAAATTGGTTGAACTAATCCCGCATTAGCAGGTTTGCATTGTCACAGCCATTCTGATGCAGGCGTGGCTTGTTAATGCATTTAAGTGTCATGTCCTTTTGTTAAAGATGGGGTACGGCATTGCTTTTCTTCCTGCTTTTGGGGCTGATGCTCTGAGCTCTTGAAATTTTCCTGGTGTTTGCTTTTCTTACTTTCTTTAATATTAGAAGCCATTTCTGTCTGTTTTGAATCCAGTTCTGTAAGATGTTTGTTAACACGAAGGCCTTTAATGGACTGGTGATCAAAGATTTGAAAATGTTTACAGCAAGCATTTAATTCTTTTACATAAAATAGAGAAACATGCATTGCATGGTGATCAACATAAAAGTGGAGTGATGGAATGGAAAACCCAATTGTGAGGTAGGAAAGCCTTACACGTCTCAGGTATGTAACCTTTTAATACATTCACACTTATCATCCTAGCCCTGGTCCCATTAAGAAATTAAACCCCTTAAAACTCTAGTATGAGTTCCAGTATCTCCAATGAGATAACTGTTCATGACCTGCAGCAAAAATATGTTTCTTACTTTTACTTCTCCCATTCTCTCCCCCATGCCAACTGAAGGGAGTGAGCAGGGAGCTACATGGTCCTAATTGCTGGCTGGGGTTAAACCACAGCAATACAATCTTTGTGTAGGCCAAAGTAAAAATGGTAAATTATTGGAAAATGTCACTCAGAATAAATCTCTTATTTTACCCCTTCTAAGACAAATTCCTGCATCTGACCTTTATTAAGTCTTGCCCTTTAATGACCACAGTGACTTGTTCAGCTCCTACTCTTCTAGTGGGACCCAGATGTCAGCTTTCTCAGCTGCTGCTCCAGCAGTTCTGGGAACAGCTCCTAAAGACAATGTAGAGGTTTCCAGACATATTGCCCTACATCTCTACACAAGAAATTGTACAACGTTAGGCTACATGGTGAGACTCTCATATTGTGCTCATGGCACCCAGAGGCAAACTGTATTCTATGAAATGGAAGTTGCTATTGAAACTCTGAGTAGCTTCTCCAAATTCGTTAAACAACAGAAATCTTCAAAACCTCTTCTAGGATCTGTGAGACAGTGTCTTAGGGACAGTACAAACACACACAACTTGTCCTGTGGGCACCTCATTGCTGTTGATGTTCTCAGATACATTGCTGAGCTGCTTCTGGGCTTTTTCTGCCAGGTGACATTAACAAAACTCCCCAAATGCTTAAATCATCAACACACTTTGTTACTGTGTTGGAATTACAAATTGCTCAAAATGAGTCTGTCTCCTTAGTTGAGGCCAGTCTTGTGTGTGTATGGAGAGCATGTTTAAGGTGGCTGCAGGCTGCCAGTAGGTAAAGGCTTAGCACAGTATCATCAGCAGATATATATGCTTGTGCATGTTCTGATGAGTAAAAAAAATTAGGTTCTGTTATTTCTAGGACAGAAGATCTAGGTTCAAAGTCCAGCTCTGCTTAATTTATACCTGAGACTTGAATTTGGCGGTTCAACTTCCCATCTGAAAGGCATAACCACTGTAGTAGTAAGTATGCTGGTGAAAATGTTTGACCTCTCCCATTGGAGTCATCCCAACTTTTTTATGGTAATTGAATAATGAAGTAGAAGCTTCAGCTTCGGCATCAACACCTCTGACCTAAGCCACTGTGCTATAGAAACAGTTTCTTTTGTTCACTTTCTGGTCCAGGGAGTGTTTCTAAGTGGAGAAGCCACTGTCAAAGAAGTGGTGATTTAAGAGTAGCTGGCAGGTCAGATGATAAAGTGCTCAGGTGACAAACGAGTAGTTTTCAAGCACCTAGACTAACCCATGTACTTGAACCCAAGCCTGTTTTGGAATGCAGGTGTTACCCGTGGCCTTATTGGTTCTTCTATTGCAGAAAGTTGTGTATTTTTGTGTCTTCTGGATGGGAAACTTCCATCTACCTGAGCAAATTGCCTGGTTCATGTAACTGATGGGAGATTAGTCACAGTGGGTGAGTTTAAGCAGAAGGATATCTGATGCCTTGCTCATCTGCATTTCTATCTTGCCCAGCTCGCTCTTCTACATGTTTTGTTTTTTGAGGGTCTTTCTTCAGATAAGGATATTTTGCAGTCAGGGTGGCAGCACTCCTGAAAGTTAAGCAGGACAATGATGGGCAGATGCCCACATACACAACTTTCAGTCTCTAGGTTGCAGTCCCTCTGCCTCAGGATGGTTATAGCATGTACAATGAGGCTATGTATCACCTTTATTCTGGGCGGGGGAGATCCTATGAAGCAAACTGCCTTCAGGAAACTGGCTTGCCTCAACTGCTTAAGAACCTAGACCTAATGATTTGCCCAAATTACAAAGGCAAACTGGGACCTTGAAGTAGATCTTCCATGTCCTAACTGCGTACATCTTCATCCTGAGAATATCCTTCATCTTTTGCAGGCTGGAAATACAGTAAGTGACAAGTAAAGTCCGTTTTCCTAATACCGCTGAGAAATGTGCTTAGGAGGAGTAGTGCTATTTCCTGTGATAATGCCTCTTTTTCTTATTTTTTTAATTATTTCCAACCTTCCTTTTTCCCTAAAGAGCTCAGCCAAAGTCAATATGAGCAGATGATGTGAATCATTAAAACTTAACAGTATCCTACATGCACTGTCTTATGCTTCAGGAACAGTATTCTTTCACTGCTGTTTTGTATTTGATGGAGTCATTTCACACCTATGCTTAGCAGATTTCAAATTTTCAGAAGCTGAGTATGTTTTTTAGTGAATAAGAAACTATGGAAAAGGCAGGGACTGAGATGCTCCAGGACACCCAGGCATCTCTGCTACAGAAACACAGACTCATGTTGAAAGCTAAAGGTTTATCATACAACCCAGAGTAGAGGTGTATTTAACCATGTACTGCTTTTAACCCCTGAAATCCAGGCTACTTGTTTTTCCTGTGATACAATTTGGTAGGTTCAGGTTTTGGTTTTCAGGCAGTAGATGTTGGGATAAAGACTCCCTCACATTTTCATCACATCCATGAGAGCACGGAGAGCCAGTGACACATTCCCTGTCAGGGGAGTGCCAGGATCCATATAGTTGGAGCTGTTCCAGCCTCCTTCAAGGATGAGGTCGAAGATATCTCTCCTTGTGCACTATAGCTTTAGTTTTGCATCCCAGCTTCTTATTACTGAAGAGTAGAAGACATTATTATTCTGACTAAAGCATTTGTGGGAGCTTTCTTCAACTAGAAACCTGGTCTGTCAGACACACAGAACTCACAACACAGAGCATTTAATAAAAGTGCTAATGGCAGCAGTATTAATTAAGGAAGTAGATCATTTACACCTAAAGGGAAAACTTTTCTTTTGCTTCCTGGGTTTTTGGTTTTTGTCCTTTATTTTTGTGTGATTATAAAGTTTAGGGTATGTGTTTTTTTTCTGAAACAAGATGCAAGATACCAACAAGCATGCATTCTTTGTTCTTAGCTTACATCAAGCATCTTCATTTATATCCACAGTGAATTTAGCCATTGTTCTTCGAGAAAGGAAGCCAAAATACTCACATTAGAAACATGGTCATGACTAACTTGATTTTGGAGAGATTAGATTTGACTAAACTTTGAAGGCTGGTAATGTAAAGTGAGAACTATATTATTTTAATAATTATGGTCTTGCAAGACTAATCTTTTTAAAGAGGCGGGAGATACATACAGTTCAACAATAGCTTGTGGTTGAATTTCATAACTGTCACAAGGGACTCCAGAATACATATAGTCTGGAATAAAATGATCTAATAGCAGCTGGATATGCATGTGATAATCCTTACTGAAGACAATACAGCTATTTATGTGAAGAAATAGATTTTAGTCTGTTAGCTATTATACCAGAGATCTAAATTCTTCTCTAAGATGTGTTTCGCATTTGATTTACTATATGTATGTGTACTAGAAGAAAAATCTATTTAGTGTTTTTAGTGTTGTGCAGGGAATGCAAAAGCTTAAGAAAAAAGATATCCCATCTGTAATTGTAGCCAGCAGTTATACTTGACATTTTTTCTTCTAAATTCTTTCCTTCCTCTATTTTGAAACAATTTCTGCTAGCTGTTTTTATCAGTCCTTTCAGTGTCTTATTCCATTTACTAACTCTCCCCTGAGCAAAGGAAAATCCTCTTGTTTTTCTGATAATCAATTCTTATAAATTGAGCTTGTAAGTAAGTCTCATTCTTTTTGCACAATTTATTCAGTGGAAAACTTGAAGGTGAATAGTCCTTCTCCCTGTGGAAAGTATTTACAAATGAGGAAGCTGCAGTCTTTCTCTAAGCTAGCACTGCTAGCAGAACTGAAAAGAAATCTCATCAATCTGTATGAGACCTGTGGCCAGAGTATGAGCACTGCAGTGTGAATTTCTGATTTAAAATTGGCTTACCTACATGCAAATCGTGAGGCTCTGCCAACAGACAACAGTGCTGTCCCCTTGCCAAAACACAGGAAGCTCCTACATGAGATAATGCTGGCTCAAGTGTCTTTATTTCGTACAATAAATACATACTCAGTGATTCTCTACCAAGTCTCCAGTTTGAGCTGGAAAGGATCCTCTTGCAGACTGTTAGATGCCTTTGTGACCTCTGAGTAAACTGTTTCCCATTCAGGGCTTTAAGAGATATCATTTATGATTTTAGATTAAGTCTAGCGTGGTTAAACTGTGGGTTAACATTAGCTGTTGATCTGTCTATGATAGAAGATATACCTACGTATGGACGGCACCATTTGAAGCTGCACCTGTGTGTTAAAAGGACAGAGATCTGTCACAGACAATGCAGTACCTCTGCATCCAGCCTCCTGATAGGTGATGACAACTTGGTGACAAGCCTGTCAAATGCTGGAGCTAGTTTTGGGAGGTCTGCATAGCACTGTTTTTAAAAAGCTTTAAGGGGTAGCCGATCTCTGAAACTGTTAATTCCTCCTTAAGACATCCTTGTTTCATATGGAAGAAGACTTGTCTTTGGCTTTTGACAATAGAAGAGGAAGAAAGGAGTTAGAAAAAAGGAGGTGAAGCTCAGGTGTGGGTTTGCTTCAATTCCATCTTTTGGGAGAGAATTCTGTGATTGTAACTGTTTCTTAGCTTCCAAGGTGCAGACTGCACACTGAATTCTCAACTCTAATTTAGTCCTCCACACTGCTGCTGAGAATGGAGCCAGTGACACTAGTAATGGAGCCCCAGAACCCCAGTGAGAATACTTGATGTTTTTTTCCCCAAAGATGCAGTCCTATTTGAGTGGTAAATACATTCTGATAAACAGCGTGGAAGGCAGGCAGGATAGCCTGTCTTTTCTGATGTCTCCACTTGGTGTTGAAAGGGTTAACACTGTTAGCATTTACTCCAGCAGAGCCTGGTTTCAGATGAATAGGGGCAGTTTGTGCTTTCTTGGTGCCTGTTTCAGGATGTCCTCATCCTGCACAAGGCAGCACTGTATGCATTTGGATCCTGAAGGTTCTACCGCCTGCAGGGCTTGACTTTTTTTAACCTTTTTTTTTTTTNTCATCTTTAACTCTTTGAGATTTGAGGACTTTGAATACCTTATTCCTCCTGGAGTACCACTGCAGCATAAATCAGAATTTGCAAATATGTCTGTTCCTAGCAACTACACTCAGAAGCAACTATAGAAATTTGAACACTGCAAATCATACAAAGGAATGCAAAATTGTGGGTTTACATTTAATCTGCAGAAGGTAGTCAGCCAAGCGAAAACACACCCAAATCTACTTCTTCCTGCTTTCAACGCACTGCTCCCCAGTTACAAAATAATATTTGTTTTATTGTCAATCACAGTATCATGGCTTAAGGATTCTTAAAATTTTGTGTTCTTCCTTTATGTTTGTTTTATTTTCCTTTGTCATCTTCTTTCAGTCTCTGCTCCATCTCTGTTTTTCTTGTCATCCGGAGAATTTTAATTGTTTGTACTGTCCTCTATACACCTCACAGTGTCCCCTGTTTAATCAGAGCTTGTGTTCAGTGGGTAAAAGGTGATTTAAAGAAGCCAGCAAGCACTTCCAGCTCACTGCATTGCCATGTACATATGTGGTTTGGATCTTAACTGAAAATAACTCCATGCAAAAGCCAAAAAATAAAGCAGTCTGCCAGTAAACAAAAAGCTATCAGACCCTGGAGGTTGGTAAAACCAGCATCACCAAGGGCTTCATTGCTCCCATTCAGCAGCCAGTTGCAAAAGTCTGCCTTGCAATGGACCTGTCAAAAACACAGATGGGAGTCCCTTGGAACTAATCTTCAACGAAGTGAAAAATGAAGGTATTTTAAATGAAATATTCAATGTTCAGCAGAGGAGCATCTGAAACACCAAGGCCTGTTTCATCAGAGAGTACCTGACCTGCTCAACGCCCCGAGCCGCTGGCAGGCTGTCAAGCTTGCGGCCCTGCTGGAGGATAAAAAATGTTCTGTTGGTTCTGGCATCTAAACCTAATATTAGTGTCAACCTAGAAGTATTAAAAGATAAGATTCCTTATGGGTAAAACTAATTCCATCTTGACACATTCCTAAAAATCAGGAAGGACATTATGAGGTAAGATTTATGTTTACCTCTAGAAAAAGCTTCTCTATTCAAATTAAGAAGAAACATTAATTTGAGGCAAGGTTTAAAATTTTTAATATATGCTAACTCATTTAATATATGGTATAGAGGAAGCAGAAATGTTTTTTCCTTTATTTGAGAGGTAAATATTCAGTGACATAAGGATGTAAGGATAGGAAGGCAAAACCAAGCCTAACTCTTGCATAATGAACCTGCACGGTTTCATCCAGTTACTTAAGTGCAGAAGTCCTGATTTGGCTTCGGATACCTCAAGGAGATCTAATTGTTCAGTTAAGATGGAATCTCTTGCACTTCCCTTTGCTTCTAGTGCTAATTATGCTCATTAAGAAAACAGCAACCCTATAGCCTCAACAAACCTTTCATAATTTTGATAGTATGGGTTCAAATAAAGCTAGTTACTGAAATGGAGTTGGCTGTGGTTTACACTGTAGTAACTGAACACAGGACTGGATCCCTTGGACACTGAATGTCTGAAGCTGAACGATTTTCTAACCTAAGGATCCATTAGCTCATTACTGGATATTTCCATATGGGTTTTAATGACATTTTAAGATAGTTACCAGTAGTTCCTTCCTTAGCTGAAATTCTGTTAGTGTTTCCTCTTCCTCCTTCGTAGTCAATCCTCTTACAAATGCATTAAAACAGTCTCGTCCACGTTGCTCCATTTAGCATGAGCCTCGCAATCTCTGGATGGCACATCATTGCCATTTGGCAAAGTGCTCCTTCTGACCTTAAATCTATCAACTAAAGATAGTCCTGATATTTTTCTTCACCCATTTTCCATGTATCATTGTTTCCTACTTCCAATGTTTATTTTTAAAGTGAAGTTCAACAGTAACTTTTCTTCAGTCTGCTATAAGAGATTGTTTGCTGTCAGCAAGCCAGTTAATATATAAATTCATCAGGGGCATTTACTCTCTCTAGAACATTACATAATCTATAGTCTGCTCTCTTAAAGATAAAATTTACTACATTTCAACTATAATTTATGCTGATAATGTAGTTCAGTACCCAGAGCATTGAATTAGAGGCTGATCTCAGTTCTATGGGTGTGCACCATAAGAATATTACTCTAAGACTGTACTGATGGAAAAGAACTTCCCTGTACTGAAGGATCAGCACCAAAAGCCCTCGGCAGAGTGTCTGTGTGGCTGCAACCACATCTCTACACCGAGATCAGTTCTCCTTGCAACATCTGACAAAGCCCCTGCTGCATCCCCTGGCAGTACGGGGTGTTGCACTGTGCAGCCTTCCCAGGCAGCCACAGGCTTGAGGCTCCTGCTGATGGTGAAGCTGCATGCAGATCCAGTCAAAACCAGAAAAACTGTTTGTTTGTTTGGTTTTTTATGGTATGAATATGCTAAATCAGAGCAAAGGCAAAAATACTAGATTGTGCTATTCAGTCTGCATCGCCTTTAGGGCTGTCTGCTTAGGACCAAGTCCAGCCTCCCCAGGCCATGGAGGTTTATTTTGGGGGGAAGAAAGAGAACACTTCTGACTGAACAAGCTGAGTAATTCTGCAGTTTCTCTGTTTTAGATATGCTAGGGCCTTAGTGGAAATAGGCACTCAATCCTCTTTGTCTTTTACTCCTCTAATCTCCTTAGGCTGTACTGGTTTATACAGGAGATCCCTGCAGAGAAGCAGGTGCCCTGTCGTAGTCACCAAGAACAGCCATAGTAAAAATGAATACATTTTCTACCAAGGAGATTCCAGGTCTCAGAGGAGGAAAAAGTGGTGCAGGTGGTCAGGAGCAAGATCGGTGCGGTGGCTTCCAGTTGACCTTCATTTGCATCATAAAACCATCATCTTCCTGAGCACAAAGGAACAGCAGGGCTGGCAGCCTGCTCAGCCCCACAGCAATAGGCATGGTAGGGGTTGGGAATGGGGAACACTGGCTGAGCTGGTGAGGGATTTCTCACACATTGCCTCCATCTCTGAAACACTTGGCTCCAGACAGTGCTGTTCGTCTCTCACTTTTAAGAGTGCTAAAAGGTTTTCTCTCCTCTTTGTAGGGGGTGACCAAATGCAATTTAAGTAAGTATTTTTCTGCTGAAGCATCAATATTTTTTGGATGCCATTTGTTGTTCCCATTGTTACAAAGAACGATCTTTCTGTTAACCTAACCTAAATGATCACTTGAAGGCTGCAAAACTATATGTCATGTTTAAGCTACTGTATCATGATGGCCTCAGGGAAATTTTACAGATGCCTTGCCACAATCCATTTCTTCCTCATGACGAGCTACCAGGCTAGTTGCTTGGATTCATTTAACACAGCTGTGTACCTCTTTGACCTCAAAGCTACAAAGGTATGGTGCCAATGAAATACAGAGGAGTCTGCCTTTTAAGTTATTGATTATAAGATTTCTTTTCTAAAGTGAAAAGGGACAGGAGATGGTATTCTTCCAGCTGAATGGAACTACTTGGGTGAGTATTTTGGCTTCACCTTTTAATAGTTTTCTTCTTTCTTTCCTTTTTCTGTTAACCTGTAGACATAGATAAATGAGCAACACAATATTAATGTGCTTATTAGTCTGGAATAATTTAAGACAGACTAATATCTCCCTGACAGAAAATTGTCAGCTCAGGTCTATCACAGCATCAGTCATTGCAAGCTATTAAATTTCTGCAGCAGAGCTACTAGGTAGATACCTCTTTTTATTTATTTCTGCAGTTCAAACATACCCCATTTCCCTTTTGACCACAGTTGTTCCTATCTGCTCGTGCTTATTTTTTGAAGTTATTTATAGGTGATACTGTCCCCAGCTAACAACTCAGCATGCAAGAGCTGATGAATATTAAATTATAATTTCTCTAAAAACCAAAGGCAACATATCTAGGTCAAAGATATTGCCTTGGGCAAAGTCCACACTCATTCTTTTGCATCACTGAATATTACAGCTTCTGTCTTTCTGTTTAAAAATACTTATACCTGATCAGGCAGGTGCCTTTTTTATGCAAGGGGCATATCATTTAAAAGCATCTCAAGAGGTAAGTGTGCAAATCCCAAATATATGTTGCAGAGTGAACCACATTGTTACCCCGCTATATCCATTAATCTAATGACTGATCTTTGAGATGTAGGTTTGCATTTGCTGCTTGTCTTGTAAGAGTAAGAGACTTGCCCTTAAGTGTTAGGTAACTAGATCTAAACAAAAAACTAGGTGAATCTGATGAGCTCCTCATATTCTCATTTGTTGAAGCTGTTACTTGCTATAAAAAAAATAAAATAATAAAAAAAAGCAAACAAAAAAAAACACAACAAAAAAACCACAAACAAACAAACAAACAAACAAACAAACAAAAATAAACACAAAAAGCCTCTACTTTGTCCATTTCACTTTTATATCTGTTTTGCTGTATAACTCCTAGTTTCCTGGTCATCCATGTTGCACTTATACTACTCTATTAAAGATCTCTGCCATGGAGTGAATTAGTTCCCTTGTAATACAGGCTTGTTATTTTTTTGTCTGGGTCCACAGAGGACAAGGCTGGTCACCCTTCCGCAGGAGGCGCTAGCTTTGAACAGTAAGAAGGTGGGCACATTCACACCAGGTGGCTTAGGAACCAGGGTTCATTCCTTCACAGTCTACAAAGACCCTGTAGGAACACTCCTCAGTGAACATGAAGTGGATAAATTTATAGCCTGATGGCAAAATTATTAATCTGGAAAATAAAAAACTGAGGTTCAATTTTTTAATCATTGATCAAGCAGGATTGCTGCAGCAGGAGACCTAGTCCACTTCCCTCATCCCCCTTCTATTTCAAAAAGCACTCAGTAGGTGCGGTCATGGCATTCGTTTAAATGGAGAAGAAACTTGCTTCTATGCAACAGATTCCTCTGTTGCAAGAGATGATGTTTGCCATGCATAGGTATGCTGGAAAAATAATGTCACAATAAGGAATTCTTTTTGTTCCTTGGCATCCTCTGAACGTGTAAGAATATGTCTGTGCTCTGTATCTTGTTATGGATTTGAAACTTTTCTTGGTTGCATGCCTTCAGTAGCAATTCACAGTACAATTAACTCTTTAGCTTAGATTGATAGCATGAGTAGAATAGGGAAAAGCAGACAGAAAAGATCATAAAAGCACAGTATAGTATTTTTTAGCACTGTAGTGAGGTTTTTATGGTATGAAGCATTACCACAGTGTTGAATTGTTCCCTCTTTGCTGAAAGGTGAGGAGAGACTATCGTTTTCTTACGCCTGAATTATGTGATGCTGCCTTGTGATATATGCAGTAATAAGGTTCTGCAAGTCACTGCTGTGATACTGTCTTGGCAATGAAAAGAAAACGACTGAAGTTCTTAAAAATATCAATAATCATCTTTCAGCATAAGTTTCAACAGGAATGTGTGTCATACAAGGTGTGTGTCACAGGATGGCATGTGCTTAATTTTCATTCCCTGAAAAGTCTTTGGCTGACAGGCTGCAAATACCTTCAAGTGCTTATAAACAAAACTTTTATATATACATTTATAATAAATTCATATGATGAAAAATTATTTTTGTATTTATTGGCTATTTATTATGCATGAACTGCAAAAGTGGCCCCAAAAACTGCAACCTCCAGTTCTGTGTTTAATTTCTTCTGCTTCGCTTCCCGTAAAATATGACTCTCTATAGTATCAGTCACCTGTATTTATCTTGCCATTTCATAGAATCATGGAATCGTAGAACCATAGAATACCAGGTTGGAAAGGACCTCAAGTATCATCTTGTCCCACCTTTCCTGGCAGCAGCACAGTCTGGACAAGAAGGCCCAGCTCCCTGTCCTGCTGAATCTTAAAAGTGCCCAATGACGGGGAATCACCGCTTCCCTGGGGAGATTATTCCAGTGGCTGATTGTTCTCATTGTGAAAAATTTTCCACTTTTGTCTGATTGGGATCTCCCAAGGAGTAACTTGTACGCATTACTCCTTGTCTTTTCCATGTGGCTCCCTTTAAAAAGAGAGTCCCCATCTTCTTTGCAGCCACCATTTAAATACTGGAACATCATGATAAGGTCTCCCCTATGCCTTCTTTTCTGAAGACTAAACAAACCCAGTTTTCTCAACCTTCCTTCGTAAGTCCTTTGATCATCTTGGTGGCTCTTCTCTGTACCCTCTCCAGCCCATCCACATCTTTTTTGCATAGTGGGGATGAAAACTGAATACAGTATTCCAGGCGTGGCCTGACAAGCACTGAGTAGAGTGGGATAATGATTTCTTTGTCTCTGCTGGTGATGCCCTTGTCGATGTGACCCAGCACCAAGTTGACATTCTTTGTCACAGCATCACATTGTTCACTTACATTGAGCTTGCTGTCCACCAGCACCCACAGGTCCCTTTCCACAAAGCTGCTTACCAGCTGGGTAGATCCCAGCCTGTGCTACACTCCTGGATTATGTTTTCCCAGGTGCAAGACCTTATACTTGTCCTCATTGAACTTCATACGATTCTTGTTATCCCACTCTTCCAACCTATCCAGTTCTTCCTGTAGAGTGGCTCTCCCTTCCAAACTGTCCACTTCCCCACTCAGTTTGGTGTCATCAGCAAAATTTATCAGAGTACGCTTGATCCCATCATCCAGATCACTTATGAAGATATTAAGCAACTTTGGACCCAATGTCAATCCCTGGGGGATCCCACTTGTGACAGGTTGCCAGTTTGAAAAGGAGCTATTTACCACCACTATCTGAGTGCAGCCTGTCAGCCAGTTCCAACCCACCACACAGGCCACTCATCTAGACCATAAAGGATCATTTTTTATAGGAGGAGGTAGTGGGATACGGTTGCATGTTTCCCTCTATTGAATTGCCAGAGAGGAGGCTGCCACTTAAAGATATCAGAAAGATCTGAGTTGTCTGATCCTAGAAAATAGCTCTGTACTGATTAACGATCTTAGAGATCACAACAGAATCATAGATAACAGTATATAAGCAATGTTGCCAACCTCCACAAATCTCTGTGATGTCATCTAATCAGTCTTCAGCCATCTTCATGTTGATTTCATAAGACAATGGCAAGTCCCTGTTGATAATAAGTCCTAGTTGCTCTATGGATATCTCATGAAATGCATCAGAAAATACTCTGAGTCCTTTTGAAAGCCATATTGAAGTCACGGCAGGAGCTAAAAATTCATCCAGCTGTCTCACTTAACTTCCAACACGAATCTTCTAATATATTTTTTCTTGGTGGTACCTGAATGCCCTAAAGTTTTCATACTTAGACCAGATTTAGTCATAATATGTCTTCTTTAACTTGGCACCACATGCATCAAGTTAGTGTGTATTAACACTATACACAGTGCTACAATCAGGTACTTTATGTCAGCACAGATGTGAAAAATTGTTACACTACCTGATTTTTAAATTGCTAGACATATACATATAGTTTATAGGTAGTTAAGATAAAGCACATATAGAAAAATCTGCTCAAGAATTATTCTTGAAGTAGATGTCTGAAGATGAAAATGGGAACCTTACGTTTTTGCATGGTGTTGCTGAAGTTGTGGAATGTAAAGACGACGACTGAAGTAGGTAGCTCAGCAATCATTGTGTCTAAGCAGGATCTCTGTGGCTTGCCTATATGGCCCTTGATTTAAAGTGTACTTAGAAGGGATGTGAAGATGTAGAAGACAGATTAGGAAATCTCTAAATATTTGTCACCTAATGCATGAATCAAAGAGTTAGTGCTGATCGTGACTAATACTTGAGTGAATGAATCTACAGTAATGACAGGTTGGTTCAACAATACTTGGTACAGTAGAAAAACATCCAGTACCGTGTCTAAAGAACTGACAAGTGTATGAGAGTCATAAGTAACAGTCATTGGGCTATTGAATGGTTTAATCCCATTGGTTACGTACCATTTAATTGATATGCTTGTTACTTACCACCTTGTGTCAGTAAGAACACCTGAGACAAGCTGCATGACTGAAATTTCTGCAGTTCTTGAGTGCTGGGAGAGGAAGAATCCAGAGCTGCTGATACTGGGTAGTGGATAAAGCAGATGGCCAGGAATTGCCAAGCGCCCTGGGATGCCAGAATTCGCCACTGGGAGAGGCAAGGCAATGCAGAGGAAAAAGAAAATAGCAGCAGAAAACACGGGTCTCCCTGATTGATAGCAAACTCCAGCTGAAGCTTCTTCTGCAAACTGAATTCTCATTAAGTCACCTAACAGGTGAAGATTCTCTAGTGTCTAATAAGATGAGTTCCCATCACAGTCACTTTCTCAGCCACAATCAATAAGATCACTCCTATTTACAACCTATTTTCATGGCTTTTTTGCTCTGTCAAATTTGGTTGAAATTATTAGGTGGATTGAAATATAGAATATTAGCTGTTGGGAGGAGAGAGTATGTGGACAGATACTTCTATTCAAGCACAGTCACATAAGTTTTGTTGCTTTCAGAACTTTATTTAAGAAAAAGTAAACAAAGTATTTTCTTGAAGCCTGAAGTATTTATTTTCTCCCAATACAGCTTTTCAGTAAAAGACTTATCTTTGAAAGGTCATAAGGTCATAGCTAATGTCTGACATAGAAATTATAGAGCTCTTCAAGCTGCAGACACTGTGAATGTCAAATATATCATTTCTTCACTATAGTCTTTCTAGAATATGGCTCTCTAGGTTGTCTGTGGAGTTTATTAAATGTCTAGATTATTTTTAAAAAGTACTCACTCCCTAAGTAGCCATAACAAATAGAAGAAAAATATATATGAAAAATACATCACACAGTCGAAAAAGACTTTGGCTGACCCTTCAAATAACAGATATCTTTTTGACTGTCACAAAAAAAGTTTTATCTACATAGTCATTCTTTGTATGCATCCAAATCTGGGCATTAGAGTACATAAAGTGGAGATCTCTCTCTGAAAGCTGTGACTTTTTATATAAAACATTAGTTTCTTTGGCCCCTTTCTTTTACTGAACATAACAAATGCAGCTACAGAGTTCAAATGAATCAAGTTTCCATTAATGAGAAAAAGCACTGAAGCAAACTATTTAAATGCATGTCTACAACTTTCCTGATTGGGCTTCCAATAATTTCATGTATTTACATTCTTTGGTGATGAGGCATCTTTTCTACTCATCTGTCTTGGAAGATCTATGCTGACCTATTTTGTGAAATAAACAGAGATCAAATGCCTCTTAACTGCACATCTAAATACAGGAGTAGATATAAATTTGAGAGATTTGATAGGTGTCATGCTTAATCCTTGTTTGCAAGTTAACCCAGGGATATACCTAAGTGACAACAGCTTCCTGTCCTATGAGGTAAACCTGCACCATGTTCCCTTTCCACTTGCAGTCTGTCTCCAACTTTGCGAGTTTTCATGTTCAGTTCAAATATTACCTGTGATCTTGGAATGTGGTCACATAGGTGTCTTCTACAATTCCCGTACCACTAAGTAAAACAGGTGGAATATCCTATGCCCTCGCTATAGGCTTATATCATAATTTGGTTGTTGCATGGGGAGAGTCACACTTTATCTTACAGAGAAGAGCTGTTCTCACTTTCCTTTCAACAGTGCTTGGCTGGTTTCCATGCTATAGAGGATATTTTCCTTTTTAATAACACATTTAATAGTTATGGAGAATGATACAAAAAGCCCATAACATAGTTTGTGCTGTGGTGACTCTTAATGGTCTCAGATAGATGAAGGACATGTTTTAAGATATTTAAATTTGCTTAAGAAGGTTTGGTTTCGACCCTCAGTAAGTTTGTGGATGACATCAAGCTGAGAGGTGCGGTTGACATGCCTGAGGAACAGGACGCTTTTCAGAGGGACCTGGACGAGCTTGAGAAGTGGACCCAAGTGAATCATGAGGTTCAAAAAGGCCAAGTACAGGGTCCCGCATCTGGGTCAGAGCAATCTCCAATAGCAATACAGACAGAGGGGTGAGTGGGTTGAGAACAGCCTTGAGGAGAAGGACTTGGGGATACTGGTGGATGATAAAGTGGACATGAGCTGCCAATGTGCATGCAGAGCCCAGAAGACTAACCATATCCTGAGCTGCTTCAGAAGAAGCATGGCCAGCAGGTCGAGGGAGGTGATTCTGTCCCTCCACACCTCTCTATTGAGACCTTGCCTTGAGTACTGCATCCAGTTCTGCGGTTTTCAGTACAAGACAGAGGTAGATCTGTTGGAACAGGTCCAGAGAAGGGACAAAAAAGTGATCAGATGGATGGAACACCTCTCCTGTGAGGAAAAGCTGAGAGACCTGGGATTGTTTAGCTTGGAGTAGAAAGGCTGTGGGGAGACCTTGTAGCAGCCTTTCAATAGTTAAAGGGGCCTTATAAGAAATGTGAGGATAGACATTTTATTAGGGCTTGCTGAAACAGGACAAGGGGTAATGGTTTTAAATTAAAGCAGGGTAGATTCAGACCAGACACAAAGAAGAAATCTTTTACAATGAGTGTGGTGAAACACTGGCACAGGCTGCCCAGAGAGGTGGTAGATGCTCCATCCCTGGAAACATTCAAAGTGAGATTGGACAGGGCTCTGAGTAACCTGATCTAGTTGAAGACATCCTTTGGTCATTGCAGAGGGATTAGATGAACTTTCAAGGTCACTTCCAACCCAAACTATTCTGTGAGCCTATGCTTCTATGATTATCTCGACTGGGTATTTCTTAATTTTAAGTTATTTTTTGTTATTCTAACTCCCTGCTGAAAACAAAATTGCATTTGTTTCTCTGTAAGTCCGTTTGTTATTACACCTGTCAGCCTTCTTTCTTCTAGTGCATTATTATGTTTGTTTCCTCATTAAAATTGAAATTAGCAGCAATAATTATGCTGATATACTTATTTTTAATGCATTAAAAGCTGGTAGTTTGGGCAGTAGATGTGACTTTGCAGCCCATGAACACTTTCAGAACTGTACCACCCTACTTCCCCATTGCCATTATTTACTAAAGTGTACATGCTAAAGCATATATTAAATTCAACATCTTAAGAGCTCCCATTTTAATAAATGGAAAGCTTTGTCATGCAACAAAATAACAAGTTGTTGTCTTACATAAGACCTTTTGTGCAGAGGAAAAACATGTAGTATCTAAAAATATCAGATGCTGTAGAACCGTGCAGAAAAGGCATGTCTAATGAAAATATCTCCTCCTTAAATTTCTTCCCTCAGCAAGGTTATTTTTTTATTATTTCTTATGAGGTAGAAAACAATGCATATTTAGATAAGCAATGTGTTGATAATACTGGAAAGGCATAAAAGCAGGTTTACTTTTACCTCATACAGGCATACCTACTTATTTATTTTTACTTCTTCAACCCACTGCTGCATTACAATTCCTATTATAGATTGTCATTACCAAATTGTTTAAGCACATAATTGAATACCATTAAAAATCAATGGTACTCAAATACATAATTTCGGTTAAATATGTTTATGTTTTTTTTCTTAAGTAAAGCCAGCCAAAAAATATACCTCTGAGAGAAAATCAAAAACATTAACATTTTAGTGGCATAAATGTTTTTTTTTTCTCTGCTGATTGTTGATTACCTGACAGCAGAACTGCCACTCACTTTAATGAGGCAAGATCAATGCCACTGTTTTACCAGGATGAACACATTTCTGATGAGTGTACCTGCATTGTCCACCTCATAAAAAGGTGTAGCAGTTTAAATGATTAAACCCATTGATACTTAGCAGTTGTTATGCTAAGAATAAAGATGCTGATGGAAGACTTCTTCCATCCCATGGGACTTGCCAGAAATCCATGTGGTCTGCTGGACACGGTTTTTAAAGCAAAGCTGCAGGATTCCAGACATATATTTTTAAATTTTTATTTTTTTTTTTCAAAGATTCATGGGCTACAAATCAAGGTCCTCTCAAAAAGAAAGCTGTTGAATGGGGAAATAATTACAAATATAAAAGTTCTTTGCATGGGTGATTTAATCAAAGATTTGGACAAAATTTTTCATTTAAGCTCCAAAAGCAGTCTTGAAGAACAGATCTTTGTTTAAAAAATTTTGACCCTGAGAAGACATTCTAAGGAAAAAATGTCCTGTCATTGATCACACAGACTCATTTCTTTCCTAACAGCGATTTGTAGATTGACACCTGCATATTTTCTGATATAATATGCTATGCCAGATTGCTTCAATTTTAGCTCTATAAAGTGTGTTTCTCAAAAGTGGCTTGAAGTTTTTCAGCATTAGAAATCTTGTGACTTTGATTCCCCACTATGAGGAAAAAATTCTGGTTCATAAAGCATGTTATTATTAATGGTTATTATTTCACACTTGGAGCTTGTAATTAATATCAATGTTGATATTATTAATATTAATTTTTCATATTATTACTATTTATTAGTGTTGATAGTTATACCACAGTGATACTTTATAGCCATAATATCCAGTAATGCATATGTGGCAATATAATAAAACAATAGCAATAAGAATAATGATAACAGATAAATAATTAATAGCATTTCTTTAGTACTCAAAGCCTCCAATCAGAAGTGAAGGCTCATCAGCTTCTAGAGCACTTAGAAAGCCACAGTCTTTTTCACACAAAACATATCTGTAAATTCTTTTGAGATTGGAAATAACACGTCCATCTACAGGATTTACGGAAAACTGTAATTTTTTTTTTTACCTCAGGATCGTTAAGGGGGAAAAAATCCCTGATGTGATGCATGTTGTTGCTTATTCTCATCCTTATGTAGTTTGGTTTTCCTGAGAAACGGCAATAATCCTGCTCTGAGGATGGGGCAGTACACCACAGGGAATTTGTCTCCCGGGGCCTTTCTGGAGCACTTGAGTCTCCTGTTCAGCCATTAGTGATGTTTTTACTCAGTCTCTCTCTCCCAGGTAGCCTGTTGGACATACTGAACAACTCAAATTGCCTTCTTACTATCTCTTGCTACCACAGATAACTGCAATCAATTATACTACGTAGGTGTTGCCTTAGGAGTAAATATAAAAGCCCTTAATCAGAAGTACAGGGATTTTTAAAAAGCCTCCCAAGCTCTGCCATGTCTTCAGGCAGCTAAGAAACAAAAAGCTCACAGCCTTCCTAATTGGAACACTAGAATTATTTAAAGTCAATACAGCTTCTGGGTTTCTCCTGCCTCGGAGTACATTCCTTTGAAAACCTCAGCCAAGGGCTTTAATAATTTAAATGCTATCTTCCATTTTGTGTTGTTGTGGTGTTTTCCTTTAATGCTGTAGAACAGAAGATCTCAAATATAAAAATCAGTAATAAAGGGCTGATGGCACTGTGGACACACGGGCCTGCTTGGCCTTAAACTTTGCTATTTAACATTTCTTATGTACACAATATTAGAGGAGGATTCCTGTTCCCCGGTATAGCTGATTAAAACAGCTGAATAAGGAGAAATGGAGAAAGGGACTATGTACCTGGGTGAAGTCATTAGTTGCTCTCTACTTCAGGGCAGCCAGAGCTCAGCTTAAAAAGAATCGACTTTACAGCTGGCTCTCATGGGAGAACTGGAAATAAACAATACACACAGGTATCAGTTGGCGCTGATTGTCCAGCTGGAAAAGCACTGCACTTCAGAGACAGGGGACAAAACTGAGATGTACACTTCATTACTGGAGCCCTGTGGTGTCCCTGAAGGGGATCCCCAAGAGAAAAATGTTAAAGCTGAATTATCTCACTTCCCTAATAAACTGCGCCAACAGCAAATCCCAAGTCACAATGCCAAATCTTAACTGTCCAAATATTTGGGAAAGTTTGTCCCTGGATTACAAGACTTGAGGCCGCAGGATTTCCCAACCCACAGCACTAATGTGAATCAGAAATACTATTATTTGTATGTCAGCCTGGAAAGTCAGCTCTAACTCAGGGAAACCACAAGAATTTTTAAATTAGATTTGTTACAACTCAGTTCCCATTCTGGGGAAGACAATATGCTCTTATGATCCTTCAATCTACCTGTCTGTCTATGTATGTATGTATGTATGTATGTATCTGTCTGTCTGTCTGTCTGTCTGTCTGTCTATCTATCTATCTATCTTTTCTGTGCCTGATTAGGGCAGCCATAAGGTACAGCTTTGAAATGAGGGCTCAGATAAAGCACAGTAAACAAGTAAACATTTTCATACTTATGGGAGTAAGATGTTTTCTCCAGAAGTGCTGTAGTCGTTAGTACCCATATGTCTATGTTGTTACATTTTCAGAACAGTTCTGGTCACAATTATCCTCCAAACTTCTCCCTGGCATGACTAGGGAATACTGTTCCCTGATCATTCCCAGATGCCTTGCACACATTTTTGCTCTGAAAATTAAGATAATTAATAGTATGGACACAGGCTGTTCCATGCCAGTTGGCCTCATTACCAGGGAATTATCTTAGGTATCTTTATGTTATTTATATTTTGTTGAAGGAGGCTCGGTAATTGAGCTGTTCAGGAGGCAGCCATGTCAACAGAGGTTTGGAAGGAACCAAAGCTCTTGGCCGGTGATACATACGCAGCTTTGTGGTCACAGCTCATGACGTGTGGGACTCTAGCTGAATAAGGAACATCTTTGTCTCCAGCTTTCAAAGTTTTTACAAAAGTACAAGCAAAAATGAATAAATATCTGTTGGATCCTCTGTGGCTTTTCCTTTTCTTAGGACTCATTCTGTTTTTCACATACAATGCAATGCCTGGCAGCCTGACATGGGTTTATGGGATGTAATTGTATTTTCTCCCCCCAGCTATTTGTGATGGATCCAAAGGGAAGATCATTAGATAGAGGAGAAGAGGCATTATGCTTGTTATGGCAGAAACGAGGGAGGCTGTATTTGTAAAACTAGAGGAGAACAAGAACGTTTTTACTGCTGGGAATGTGACTGTCTCTCAGCCTTGCACATACATAATATGAAGATGAGAAGGTTCCTCAGAGCTCCAACACTCAGAGCTTCCACGCTGAAACACTCTGGAGATTTCAGTCCAGAGCCAAATTCACAACATCTGGATTAGTTTGAAATGCACTCAAATTCATTCTAGAAATCTTAACAGATAGCCTGGGGAGTCTTTGTCATTGTAGGTCTTCACCACAGCTTATACAAAACACCTGTTCAGGAATGAATTAGGTGTCAGAGAATCTGCCTTGAGGCAACCACTGGACAGTTGATCATTTGAGATCTCCTTCATCTCCTTTTTTCTAAGTTTGACTGAATCCAATGTAGCTGGATAAAAATATGAAAAAAGAGATCTTGACTAAAGTCTGAAAAGAAACTAATTTCTACGTTCATTCCAGAACCCAAAAACAGTCTAATGGCTTTGTATGTACATCATACAATATCTTAATAGCAGACTATTTTTAGAACATGTTGACATTTCTTGGTATCACCAGAGTCATAAATATTGGAATTGCTGGAAGGCAAACACTTCAGGGTTTTTGTTCTCCTCCCCATCCCCCACTTCTCTAATAAAGAGCTTACATGTGGGAAGGTAAAATAACCATATAAATTTTAATGGTACAGTAAAAATAGCTATTCACAAAGGTTCAAAAGACTAGTAATTAATTTACACACTCCCTTTTCTTGCTTGTTTTATAAATGGACATACCTTGCCTCTCTTAGATTACCCTCTCCTAGCAAGTGACTTTAAACATTAATTACTTGAAAAATTCAGGTCGGGTGCCTAGCACCTACCTTACAAGACACATTGAATTGAAAACATCTTCATCCAGTGTTATCAGCTAAATGATGTAGGAGATTGCACCGAGGTTAACAGAAAGAAACTATAATACTAAGTAATTAGAAAAGTTTCTGAACACAGCTCCAGATTCTCCCTGTTGTAAAAAATACAAACACTTTTGGCAAAGCTCTGCATCTTGAAATAGGCTTTAAATCTTTAAAAGCCAAGTAAACTGGCAACAAAGTCAACAGTCACATTAAGGTTAAATCATTTGGAAGCATACATATATCTGTGTCTTCTTATCTGTGTGTGTGTACAAATATTCTGTAATAAGAAATATCAGCATTAGAATTCATGAGAGTGATTAAAAATATTTGAGGATAAAGACAGTAAACAAAAAATTGCATGCGTCTTATTTGGTGTAGCATCAATAACAAATTTCGTCCTTGCAGGAAAAAAATTGCATTTTAGATGAGATTAGGACTTTTAAAATAACATTCATTCATTGTACTCCAGTAAAGAAAAAGAAAAAGCTTGGGAAAGTTTGATTTGGTACAACTAGGAGGACAGAGCAATCATACTGAATTCAGTATTTCCAGTGTGCATCCATGAAAGTCTCTGGAAAGATGTTTTGGGAGTCTGCCTCCTAGGAAGACGTATATTAGTGACAGAATCGGGAAAATTGGTTATGGAAAACTTATAGTCTCTGACTTCCTTCTGAATCATATGCATATGGTCCTTTATATCCATGATAATGACATACCTATCCTGCAGCCGAACCAAAAATATGGAAGGCATGCTATGAAAGGCACTGATGCGCTTATGTACTTTCTTTGCTGACTCAAATTTATTTTAAAATATTAATAAGCTAACTTCATATTGCCAGGCTGGCTGCCAGATCAAGTATTATCTGTCTGCATCTCTCCAACTTTATGCCAGATCAGGCTTTTTCTCTTCTTTTCTAATTGGCATAAAACCAGTGTAAAGTGCATAGCCAGCATAAATCCTATACGGAGAGGACATTTTCCCATGCATGATCCAGACCAAAAGTGCGTTGCTATGTAGGGTAGACCCAGTACTAACACATGTAGGACCATGGCCTCACAAATGCTGCCTGGAAGTCTCCACAATGTTCAACAGTTAACACTGAAGGACTACAATGGAGCCCATAGAGCCAGCAAAGTCCCAAAGATCCTGCAGAGATTTCTACCCCCAGGGTCCAGTCTCCATGTTGCATCCTTGTTACTCCAGTTTTGAGACATTTTGTGTCATGACAAGCCAGGGACTTCTGCAATTCAAACTGTATATCTCATGAGCACAAACCCAGGAGAGCTTTAAACCAGCCAGCTTGGACACCAATAGCAGATAAGCCAGATTTCTGTCTTCTTCGGTGTGTGTCCTGGGCCCATAATGTATCTCTTTACAGTCTCTAACTGTAAGATTATCTGTAATTGATCTAGCTGGCATAAAGAGAGTTTGGTATGCCTACATGAGTTGCAAGTCTTCCCTCTGGATTTCAGTGAAATACTTAATCAAGCATAACAGAGTTGCCTGTCTCGCCAAAGTGAGTGCAAGAGAAACAAGGTGAAAGCCCCAGATGACCACGAGTCCTATTTTTATGATGTGGTTTGAAGCCCATATTGCACAAAGGTAGTATCAACCAAAATTAGTGTGTTTGAGGAGAAATTGTAGATACTAACCTCCTACAATGTGAGATCCTAAAAATAATAAACCACAATAGCATCTAAGTCACAGAAAACATGATTGTTGTTAACAAATTATATTTTATTACATGCAAATGTAATAAAATGCAAATAATGTAATGAAAATGTATAATTCTTTGTATACAAAGAAAGTAGCTAATACTGTTGTGATTTAATGCTAGCATACTGATTAGCCCTATATTTATATTTCCAGTATGAGTTATATTGGTTACACTGATCATACAAAAATCTTATATAGCATTTCAATATTATAAAAAAATTGTATAATTGCTCAACATTAATAATAAAAGAACATTTTTCTCCAAAAACAAGTCACTCTTCTGGCTTGTTTCTCCTTTCCTTGCTTCATTACAGTGATGTTGCCTGTTATATTCAGTGATAAACATAGTTTATGCATTCCATGCTAGAATTATTTTAAATTATGGTGACAAAAACTGTCATTGATTAATGTACTAGGAGGTGGGCAACTTGATTTATAAGTAATAAAAAGTCTAAAATAATCTCGGAAAAGTTTTTCTTAATATGTTTCCCTATGCGAGAACAAAAGGCAAATGCCCTGCTGTTTGTCTTGCCTGTTAAAACAAAAGTGACTGTGTACCTTTGAAGACAAATGATCAGCTGGAACTGAAAACTCCAAAGTTTAGATGAAAATTCAATCAATGTACGTTTGCACTGGAATAAAGATTGCCCTCTGGGGCTACTACAGAAACACAGCATTGCCAGAGGGAGAATTATTCAAGTTTAAAATTTCTCCTTTATTCACCAGTCCCGTGAAAGAGAAGTGTCAAAATGGGATCCTTTTAAAATCAGGTGTCCCAACTTACTATTTGAGTCAATGGAAGGTGACATGGGAATAACTCTGCTTAGGAATAGACAAGGAAATTCTATTTTAACGATGCATCAAATATCAAATTAGAATACCACAGTGGCAAGGGATTCAGGTATCTAATTCTGTTAACATTTTAATATATTCAGTGCTGTGTGACTGGTTGTTCCTTGCTGTATGACGTGGCTGAGAATACAACATCAACATTAAGCAAATAATGGGACCGTTGCTGTGGGCTTCAGTGAGAGCAGACCTTAGTTTAATGTGTTAAGACATCATCCAAGTAATTTTCTTTTTGCCATTTTCAATTCAGTATAATACATTATCATAATAAAGAGCTGGGAGCAACAAGACTTGATTAAGTGTCAAATGCTCTCAGAAACTCAAAAAATTAAGAGTTTTAATGTCAGTTTTTTGGTTTCCAAAGCAGAAAATAGTCTTAAAGGACAAAAGAAAAATGGGCAAGGAACAAGCTGGAACACTTCAAAATGAGGTTCCTGAATTCCTGCTGTAAGCAACACAGGACTGGGAGGGATTGATATACATTCCTTTGTAACGTCGAGTTTTTGGCCAAGGCCCTCAAAAACGACTAGGGGCTGGGTTACCAGTTCCTGCTTATTTCAGTATGCATTAGACTGGTAGCTGAATGCAAAATTTGGGACCTTCACAAGTTTATGTCGCTGACTATGCACATTAAGAACAATATTTTGCTATAAAATCATTCAAAATTCTCTTGAAAATGAAAATAATGATTCTTCATAACATTTTTCTGAGTTACTCTATTATTTTATCTCCAGTTTGCTTATGAAAAAAAAATAGAGCTACAGAGCAACAGTGACTTGTTTAAAGCTACATTCATTATTTTTTTTGACCACTGCATCTCCTGAGGAATACTAATATCCTCTATCTGCAAGCAACACTGGAAGGATGAATTAATTAATATTTGCAAAGAGCTTTGGAATCCTGAGCTGAAAGGTGCTAGATAACTGTAAAGAATTATACTGTAAATTATGCATAAGTATTGTGAATGTTGCTTTTTCAGATGTGTCTGCTACAAAGATCACTCAGTAGTTCAGACATCTAAAACATGGGTGATGCAAGACTGTTTAAGAATTGATTAGTATACCTTTGGGGGTATAAGAATGGCAGTCTACAGCAATGCAGGAGACAACAGCTCCTACATCATGAGGAAAATGACATTTCAATACTATAAGAAGTTCTTTACGCCTTTGAAGTTGTATCTTAGTTCAAAGTCAGTCAGTATTCTTTATTTTTCACATAATTATGAAAGTGTTTGCATGTCAATAAGTACTTTTTTAAAGTGAAAATAACCTAGATGAAGCAGGCACAAATCCAAAGAAAACTCTCTCTCTTCTCCATTACTATCAGCCATAATTTGAGCTGATGTTCCCAGCTGTCCTGAACGTTGCTTAGGAAACTTCTTAAGCGACTACTCACAGTTGCATTGCTTTAAGACCAGGGCTGAATGTAAACAATAAAGTAGTCTATTCTTCAAAGGCCTGGAGAAACAAGACTGCTAATGAGACAGAAATGACAAAAGAAGGAGCAAAATGTGCATCTGGGCATCTAATAGCAACAATTTGTACTATGGGAGTGATCCAAAAGCCCTCGATAGAAACGGCAGGTTTTGTTTGAGTCCAGGTCTATGTAAGGAGCAAACTTCTTCCAGACAGCCACTGACTACTTTGACTAAATGACTATGAACTAGACAAGACAGTCCAAGCAAGCTGGCTAGGGCCCTGACTTCAGTGCCTCTGTTGGGATCGACTGGTACTGAAATGGGATTAACTGGTCCTGGTATGGGATTTTCATGCCGAAACAGGAAGGAAAGAACTGTGGGTCTAATGATTATTCCTTTAGCAAAACACATATCAGTAAATAAACTTCAGAAACTGAAAACATGACATAAATTAAGAGCAAAAGAGATGAAAAGGTTTGGCAGTATTCTCTTTTCAAGAGCATTGGATGGATGAAAATGCTCAGTTTTTCTTTGAAATGCTTTGATTGAAAGTTTCTTTGAAATACGTCTTTCTCAATTAAATATCTGGATAACACCTATTAAAAAAAATCATAAAGCATCTGCCACCAAAACAAGCAAAATTTGATTTCCCCAATTTAAAAGAATCCACCAGCAAGGCTATCCTGTTCCCTTGACAACCCCAGTCTCTCCTCTGCTGGCCATGAAGTTTCTTCATCCCCCCAATTAACACATTGGCTCCTGTGCCTGCAGGGCTGTCATCTCCTGCCAGCTGAGTGACACAAATTCAGTGTCTTTAGCACAGCTCTAATGGATGAATTCAAGCTTGTAACAAAAGGTGACCTGCCAGGCAAATAACAGAATGCATGTAGACTTGGAGGACTGTGCTGGTCTGAGCTGCAGCTAAAGCCTAGGTTTTACTGGGAAAATAAAATTTCTGAAGCTGAACATTAAACTGGGGAAGAAACACAAGAGACAGAAATCCAAAGCAAAAGACAGACAGAAAATTATGGCAAGGGTGTCAGATTAAACCAAAATTTTTGCAGTGGTCTGATAGTCTGGCAGGAAAGGTGGAAACAACTTTTTCAAGCAGAAGTTGAAGAGCAAAAGGCCAAAAAAAGATTGGGTAGAAGCTGGAATGACTGCAGGAATAAGGAGTCTTATGCTTTCATTTTTAATGCTGTATTCTTCATTTAATGGTGTGTCACTGTCTGATTTGAAAAAGAGTATGTGTCTTGTTGGATTTTTTTATTTCAAAACCAAAGAGAGAAAGTCTGAAAAATGTGACCCTACCTGTGATGTTGCAGCAGCTCTGTGACCTATCTGAAAAGATCATTAAGCTGAGAGTGGATTTCTAGTTACATCCAGCTGTGCCCAATACCTTTCTACCAGCCCTCCATCAATATTGACAGAGTGTAACAACCCTTCAAATTTTCCATCTCCTACTTGTGGTGAGGTAACTTCTTCAGAGGATTTGAAAGCCAGTCCAGAAAATGAGAAGCAGCCTGAGTCCTGGGTCAGCCTTTCATCCCTGGCAGAAGTGAACACAGGTTATAAAATCCATCTCATAAGTGGAGTTTGAAAGCAGCAGCATTTCCAACTCAGGAGGTTCGAATTAGTGTCTAAATAAGAAGTTAGGTTCTTCCTTCCAAAGGTGCCAAGCAAAGAAAAGGTGGTGAAGCATTATATCCCTGACAACCAGGCCAGCAGTATGTAGTTTATTAAAGGGATGATGTCCCCTTGCTTGAGTCGTCTTCAAATTGTTTAACTTTAGCAAAGAATTAATTGTGTTTTAACTATGAATATTTAAAAAGTAAAAATAAAACAATATGTGCAATATTGTTTTGCCGTGGCCTTTTCAAAACAGAACAGAATTTGTCAAATGAGCATGTAATATTAATAATTTGCAGAGTAAGGGTGACCTGAAGGAATTTAGAAAGAAAACAACTATGCATGAAATTCTTTCAAATGTCCTAGGAAAGTATTAAGGACAGAAAGAACACCTCTCTCTCGTTTTTATTTCCCTTCAGTAATATAAACTTTTAGATTAAATGTTACTGTGTTAGTCTAGGTCACATACTAGCTAGAATTGCTATTTCACACAGCAAATGTATGAAGTAAAAATGAAAGTCGGTTGAGAAAATTATTATTATCAATAAAATGCTTTAACATGATCCCAGCTTAATTATTGTTTTTTAATTATACATAGAAAAAGTCACCTGCATTAGTCAGGCTGTTAAGAAATTATCAGCAGATGCAGACAGAGTGAGCAAGACAGTTTCCTGTTATGGCAGATACTTCATCGGCTTTAAACTGTAATTTGTTATTGGAGATATGTATGTGAACTGGAAAATCACATCCCCTTGCCACTAATTTACACAGGAATTTAAAATTAATTTGTCATGCAACGCCAAATGCCTTTGTGTGTTCATAAGCTATTAGGCCATATGCCACACATTATTTTGCCAGGTGTTAACATGGTACAGATAAATTATATGTCCCCTAAGATATCTGAGAGATTTTGAGGGGCAAAAGTAAAGGAAGAATACAGGATGAAAAACAAACAAACAAACAAACAAGCTTTGAAAAAAAAATTTTAAAAAACTTGGAAGGACTTAAACCCAATGTTCTTACAATTTCTCAGTAAGAATCATGATATATATCTTAATCCACAGACTTTAAAAGATACAGCAGATTTATAGTGTTGATGAAAGATCAATGTGACTTACCTTCTTCAACAAAGTCCTCACTGACTTTACAGGCTTTGTTTAAAAAAGACGATCTTTAAATGCTTAAAGTGCAAAGTGTAGCAGAAAAGATCATCCAAATAGACTGTACTAGGACTGTAAATTATTATATTGGCATAGTCCTATATTTAGTTTTACCTATTAAGTGTTACTGACTATTCATTCAGGAGAGGAAGGGAAATGAATTATTTAGGTCTGTTATGTGTTAGAAATAAAATGCAGTTCAGTAGTCTATATCCAGTCTTAGAGAGTGCCTACCAGATCCTCAGTTCTCATATAATTTCTAAATATCAAAGTCAAACAAAATATTGTTTTAATTCATCCCTGCCTGTAGGTCAAATAAAACTATGCACATAAATCCACAGGCAGTGATATAAAAATGTCATACATTTATTATTTTCTCACCACAACTTGATCATCTGAAACTCATGTATGTTTGCATGAGGCCATTTAAAGATATTAAGATGAGCACTATAGCATATCCTTAAAATAGGAAAACGGATAAATTCATCCTTCAGGCATATGACTGGTAACAGAAACACAACCCATCAGCAGAGGTGTTGTTTGCTCAACTGAACAGATTTTCAGACTGCTTGAATACTCTTCACCATCTCTTGCCTAACCTTAAATTATTGCAGTCATTAACATATAATCATTTAGTTGTACCATGCTGTTTGCCTGCTACTGAAAAGCCAGAGAGCTTCTCCACAAGCAAATAATTATTAGGACATTGGTTCACTGTTTACTTAGTAACGTCTGCTGTCAGGTTTGAATCACACTGTCTCCAGGCAAAAATTAGTTGTTAAAGGTAGGACCCACAGCACTGTCTGAGATGCAAATAATAAATACTTAGCAGTGGGGATTCTCTTCAGCTCAGACCTCTGCTAATTATTCTGTGCAAGTGCATGCCAAATCTCACCAGGCTTCCCCTTCTTTCCCCACTATTTATTCAGTAACGTTACCTTCAGTGCCATTACGAATGCTAAAGGACACTGAACACCTCCTTTAAGGCATTAGCCATACATTATCAGCATGCTTTAGGCTTTGATGCAGAGCAAATTGCTCCAGCTCAAGCAGAGGTTATGGGTATGATACCATCTTCCTGCTTGAAATTCTGTATGCCATGTGGCTCAAGAGCCTTCTGCGTTGACTTCTGGGAACATCCAGACACAAGGATTTTCACAGCCTGGCAATCTGGTTGTTTATCATCCTTGTGAACATAACTTCACCCAGGCTCCTCTGCTGGGTCCAAACGAGTACTGTTACAAAGGAGTAACAGATCGTGCAGTCAGATCCCGTAAATTAGAGTAGTAGTGCAGAAAAGTGCTTTGCAAAAATGCTTACTGCATGGCACTTTCCTTCTGCTCTTGCACAGAAGTTGTGGGTAAAGGTTGATGCAACAGATGGTATTAATTATTCCCAGATAACAAAGAAAACAGCAATGACATTTATTTTCTAGGAGTCACTGAAGAGAGAACATGGTAAAATCTGGGGGTGGGTTCAAGCCAATTTTCACATGGAATTTGGGAGTGTTTTACACACCAGTAGGGCAAATAAGCCATTTACTTTCCAAAGGCACAATTTGGGTATGGCTCAGCCCCTTTGCCAAGCCTTGCTTTCAGCTCTGCCTTCACACATGGACTGAAACATCCAGTTCAGACTTGGGAAGAGATGGTATTTCAGGCTTGAGACACGTTCATTGCATCTCCAAGGAGAAGAAGCACACAGAAACTTTGTTAAATTTAACAAGAGCACCGCAAGGGACAGAATGGGTATACAACCCTTCCATCCTTGTCAAGTAACTTAAGTTTCATCAACCAGTGATGTCAATTTCGCTGAGAATTGAAGAAAGCACAAAGAACAGCTCCCTTCAAGATATCTTGTCTTTTTCTAGTACTGTGAGTAGCAGCAGAAATGCTATTTTTGTAGTGCAGGTTTCAAATCCATCTACAGAACTTTGAGAAGGAAAAAAAAAATGTCAGTATTCTCAATCACTTCTTAAACAGACCTGAATATCACTATCATGCTTTTTACCTCTAATCTCTCAATCCAATTAAAAATTCTGTAAAATGATCGAATGTATTAGATGAACAATAATTTACCAGGGACAGTGCCATTGATTTCAAACAAGACTAGCTTCTCTCCTTTACAGTTCAATCTAAAACACACGTTTCATGAATCGTGAGTATATTATTTATTGGGTAAAAGTTCAACTTATTTTTAATAGGAATTCAAGAGACTCACTGGAAGTAGAAAGGACGAGATCATGTCAAAATTCTCTGCAAAGAATGAAAAGTGCTTTTCACGTATTTTATGTTCCCTATTCTGATAAAAATAACTGTATGCCACATAATATAACATTTTATTCATGAGGCCAAAGTTTGCTAAGAAATCTTTGTGCTTTGACATTCGTAGGGTCACTGTAGGTGTATTTCAAGGTAAAATTTGTGCTATAATATTTACAGCTGAATTTTCCCCTGCATTTAGTATAATTACATTTAGTACTGCAGTATTTTATATTAGCAAAATGTCACTGATGGCTAGATCCTCATGCCCTTATATGCAGTGAACAGAAGAGATTCTTTGGCCCTTTTTTAAAAAGTAAGGTAGAATTAACTGTGACTGCAAATACAAAAGTTTGAGCTGAGCCTTGGAACCATGCATCAGTGATTCTCTTTAGGCCAAACATGAAATTCATGAATTTCAATACATTTCTTTTGTAAAGGGCTTCTTGGTATGTCATTAATTTCAGGCATTGCTGTTGAGGAAAAAAAAAATCCATTATTTAATATATACTGTTATTCTAACATCGGCATCTGGAATTCAACAGCACAAACTTGGTGTTAAATTGAGAGCAATGTCTGAATTAAATTTCATGTTGCCTTTTTTATTTTTCAACATCTTCTATCCTCAGAGGACATTCAATAAACACAGTACCCATTATTGACATTTTCCTGTTCCTATCACTATTTAATAACAATTTTAAGGCATTGCTCAATCCTAAAGATAATTCAAACCCAAAAATCCATCTTCAGAGATGCACCTGAAAAAATATAAAATATTATCATTATAATCTTATGCTTTCTTATAAAAGTATAAAATTATGCATATCCCATGTACCGTATTGTCTAAGCAGCAGCTGGTTCCCCAACTAAGGGAATATATTTCCTGAAATTCATGGGGTAGAAATTCTGAAATACAAAATTTTACGCTTCAGGAAATAAGACAGTCAGCAGTTGGCATACTATTAGGTGATTTTTCTGTGTGTGATTTCTTCTGTTATTCTATAGTATTGCTTGTTCTGCTGACAGCAAAATTGACAACATGGACTAAACCAGACCATTCTGCTTTGGCAGTTCCTTAGTTCTTTGGAGAATCTAATGCTTGTCTTAGGTAACCTGTATCTGGCATTATTCCATCACTAAACTTCAGTTACCTGTGGAAGACCCCTGTGGACTTTGCTTGTGATGGTCACATTAGAAATCTTTCTGAAGGGATATGCTCTAATAGCACAATTTGCTTTGTCTAAAGCATTACTACAGGGGCTGGTCAATGAACAAACCATGATTCAGTTTTCACTTTGCTTTTTGAGATCAGTAATGTACTTCAGTCCTTCATTGAGCAAATTACTCAGCCATGTGTGCCTACCCACTGTCTTTCATTCCTCAGGGAGAAGAGCCTCAGCTTTCACTATTTTCTACATAAGCCAAGTGACTCATGTTCTTTGTCTTCCTTTCTTCCCTCTTTTGGAGGGGGTGGGTTGGGTGAGGTTGGATTTTTTTTGTGTTTGCTTTTTTGTTTGTTTCTATGTTTTGTTTAATTGGGGTTTTCTTGGTTTGTTTTGTTTGTTTGTTTTTTGTGGGTTTTGTTTTTTTTTTTTTTAATTTTGTTTTGTTGTGGGGGTTTTTTGTTCATTTTGTTTGGTTTATGGTTTTTTTTTCAATGGTAGCTGGAGTAAGAAAATGCTTTACTTCTCTGGCCTTAATAGATTCAGTAACACTCTTCAAGAACTTTGGTCAAGTGGCCTGGAGAGGCCAAGAGCAAATCGAAGTTTGTTGTCGACAGAGCCTCCCTCTGAATATTTCTGATTTCGGAAATACTTAATATTTAAGCAAAACTCCCTGAGAAGACTCATATTAAAACTAGAGTTGGAAAAATAATGGAGTAAGATTTGATTTTTGGAAGGTTAATGCTGGATCTCAGTCTGTATGTTAGAATAGACAAGAGGAAAGAATCATAGAATCATAGAATGGTTAGAGTTAGAAGGGACCTTAAAAATTATTGAAAAAATCATTCCAACCCCCCTGCCATGGGACACCTCCCACTAGAGCAGGTTGTTCAAAGCCCCATCCAGCCTGGCCTTAAACACTTCCAGAGATGGGGCATCCACAACTTCTCTGGGCAACCTGTTCCAGTGCCTCACCACCCTCACAGGAAAGAATTTCTTTCTAGTTTCTAATCTAAATCTCCCCTCTTCCAATTTAAAACCACTGCCCCTCGTCCTATTGCTGCTTTCCCTGACAAAGAGTCCCTCTCCAGCTCTCCTGCAGGCTCCCTTCAGATACTGGAAGGCTGCTATCAGGTCTCCCCAAAGCCTTTTCTTCTCCAGGCTGAACAACCCCAGCTCTCTCAGCCTGTCCTCATAGGAGAGGTGCTCCATTGCCCTGATCATCCTCAGGGCCCTCCTCTGGACCCATTCCAANAACAGCACTGGTCCCAGTACTGAGCCCTGGGGATCATCACTCGTCACTGGCTGCCACATGGACATTGAACCATTGACCACAACCCTCTGAATGCGTACATCCAGCCACTTCTTTATCCATTGAGTGGTCCATAAAAAGCTATGCATGAAATGAACATGCAGCCAATAAATTCTTTGTGTGAACCCGGTTGCTAAGTGTGTTTCAAAAGTAAATTTTTGGGAAGTTGAAAAAGATCTATCTTCATAGGACCTTTTTCTTCTTTTTTGTTTGAATCAATTGACTATTCAATAAGGCAGAAGCAGTGAGAGGAACGAAAACTTTCTTTAGGCAGAGAAAGTTTTCATTGCATGATTTTGTCTTCGAGTGGGGGCAAAATAGAGTACTGAGGGGAACAAGAATCTGAATGTGATCCTTAGTGCACTATGAGGAAAGGAGAAGTAATAATGCAGAAGATGTTTGTACAGCAGGGGCATTTTGATAAGTTAATTCAAGATGTTGGGAGGAATTAATTTCTGTCAGTTTTATTCTGACATTCAAAAAAAGACTGGCAGAGGATTTGCCTGAATAGGAGAGTACTACTGGTTGCTCCTTGTATGTTATGCGAGTAGCAGAATGTCTCTTTCTTCCTTATATATTTGACTGTGGAATTTTGAAAAGGAGCAAATATCATCACTGGACTTAAGTCTATCTGACTACTTGGATCCTGAAGACACTTGCTGGGAAAAATCTGAAAATTTTTTGTGGTTATGGGGCACACAGGAATTAGATGGAAATCCTATAATGTAGGCGTGGGCTTCTCTAAGAAATCAAATACAGTAGTTCTGATGTTCCAACAGTGAATTAAACGCCCTGCAAAGCAGTTCTGACTCCAATGCATAACGAAATTTCACTGTAGATTTGGAGGGTACTGTAAAGCATACATCACTTTTATATGTTAAAGTTATCACTGAAATGAATTTAAATTATTTTGGATGTTGAGATTAAAACATTATATATTTTTCTTAAACTGGAGCAAGTGTCTAAACCAATGAGAAGATTCAGTAAAGACAAAATGGAAATAAATTCACACATGGAACAGTAACTAAATTCAAATGATGAACCCAATTTAACTGCGTTAAATTGGGTTCATCAAGGAGAGTATGTAAAGATAAAAGTTAATATAAACTGGAGATAAGTCAGCAATCATAAGAAAGGCAGTTCCTGCATTGGCTTGTATCAAGAGGATTGTCACAGTACATCAAGCTTGATGGTACACCTGCGTAATAGTGTTGACTTGTCTTTACTTGAAATAATACCTACATTTTAGGATGCTGTACTTCAAAGAAAATAGAAATCTGCAAGGAATCAAAAGAAGAAGAGCAGAAAGCTTCCTAAGATATTTAAAAACTTGATCAGTGAGGGTGAGATAAGAGAAAAGCAATGAGACAGTATGAGTAGACTATAAAATGGATTGTAAAAAACCCACAATATGAACAATATAATTTTAGAAGAAGGAAATCAGAAGTCACAAGCCATTATTATTTATCAGACAAGGAAAAGAAAGGGAATTGTGCCCTGGCATGGGAGAATGTGATTAAGTATTAGAGGATGCTTAATAATGAGTTCTGGCAGAAGAACCAGTTGCAAGGGAGCTGACTGAAGTGCACTCATTTGAAATATTCACAGCTAGCCCTGGGACTGCGAAGGAGTATTTGCACCAGTTCTACCATGACTCAGGAGGATAAACTACTACAGATGACTCACTTGAAGTCGCTTCCCACTCTCATAATTTGCAGAAATTCATTTCAGAGTGTTCACTTGTTTAAACTTAAATACTAAACTGAAAGTACCAACCTATGCCTCAAATTGTTCAGAGTGCTAGAAGCGTAAACTCTATCAATTTAAAGCATTTCAAAGGAAGATATCTTTAAGGACCAAACCAATACACATCAAGGTTTTAAAGAGCAGATGGTGATGGTAAAGAATACTTTTTTCTTTTTTTTTTTTTTACCCCACTCACTACTTGCCAGATTTTCCCTTCTAATGTAACGCAACATCTGTTTCTAATTCCAAAGCAGACCAGACTACTGTGGAATCATAGCAGATGTACTATTTTGGTACAGATTACATTTTACATGATTTATCAAATTTGGATAGTGGCATCTGTGACAGTTTATTATCTAGGAAATAATAGTAATTAGGAACATCAGAGTTGCATCAAAATGATTTTGAGCTTAATGTGAATAGAAAATCCAAATAAAGGGGTGATAGTCCAAAGTCATTCAGGAGGTTAATGGAAAATCAAGAAGTAGGGCAAATGTCTTAAATATTAATCAATTATTTTATTCACTAACACAAAACCATACTGAATGTGGTCAGTTCTTTCCTACCAAAAGAGGAATCACAGAGAACTGACCGGGTCCCATCTATCAAAGACTGCTTGTAGGTGTTTGGACTCTCTTACTACTTATTGGGCAATAATTTCAAAATATATAGCAACTAAATTGTATTAATAGGATGAACATGTCTTAAGCACCAAATGCAGGAATCAGGCATAATCTAGTTGTCTTTATCCAGGATCCAACTGGATCTAGATAGTCCAGATTCCTATTCCAACTCCTTTTTGACTGCCATGGAGGTACTAAAAGTCTCCAGGCACTACAGGTTTTGAATTTGAATCTTCATAGGAATTGTAATTCAGCACTTCTGGAATCTTAATTTTTACAGAGCTGGATAGCTCTGCAACTGCCTTATAATTATACACAGCTAAGAGCTACCTAATACTCATTTTGGGCACTAGCTAAGCCTACTTCTAGGACATGCCATGCTGTTTTCAAAATACACAGGGTGTGTCTGTTTTCCTTCAAAACATTCTTGGAAGAATATACACCTTCTCTGTTGCATTATAAATTCAGCATTATTAAAACATGGAGAACTATTCCCCTGAGAATTCATTTGTGTTCCTCCCAGACATCCCACTACATTAGAGAGCCTTTTTCTACAGGTCCCTTTGAAGTTGAAAAAAGAAATCAAAATGGTAGATATCTGTCATGAAACTGGAAAGATAGAAGTGGTGTTCAGGAACATGATTTATTATGCAAATAGGTAAAGCATTCAGCTAAGAGGGAGATAGAATACATTTCTGTTGCTCTGCAAAGTCTGTTCACATTATTGGGAGGAAAGAATTTTTGAAAAGAACAGAAATTACCATTAGAAGAAGAATAAAAGTTTTTCTCCATCACCCTACTGCTTTATTAGGTTATAGAACTTTATCCACTCATGCACTCATTTTTTAGGATATAATGAAACCTTTTCCAGGTGCAGAACCACAGTTCAAAGAGTCACTTGTTAAGACAGTCTTATGCAGCTGCAGATGTGGTTTTGAACCCTTTCAGATGTAAGCCATATTGGGGGTTTTAGTGTCTTGGATGGGAAATTAATTGCTAGAAAAATACAAACAAACTCAGGGCTGCACCCTCCTGAGTAATGTGCTCTAGGCAATCCTGCTTTAGCAGGGGAGTTGGACTAAATGATCCCTGTAGATCCCTTCTAACTCTGACAATTCCGTGATTCTGTGAAAGATAAGAAGAACCCTCTTCACTGAAGGAAGCTGTTACCCCCATGGGGAAATCAGAGTTATGTGTTCCAAATATACAGAGGTACTTTCTGTATGTCTTTGGACCCACATCTGAATTTTTCTTTTCATTAATTGAAGGTGACAGCACACCAACACTGTCAGGCAGATACACACCAGTCAGGTTCTTGTTCCGCGTTTCTTGTTTTGACTTCCCTTTGGAGATGCACCTGGACAAGCCTACATGTGGGAGAAGAAGTGTTCAGTAGTGCTTGTCATCCTTCTCATCATCAACAAAGTCTTCCAGCATTTTGACCTCACCTCTGGAGGAGTCTTGGTTGTGCCTGCACATCTAATTCTCTTTGTTGTCCTTACTAAAGGATCATTGATGGATGAGAAGCATCTACCCAAAAGCAAGTTTGCTACATATGTCCTGAATGTGATCTGCCCTTCTGCTGGAGCACTGACCAGGTCCAACACAAAAACTCAACTAAAAGGTTCAATTCCAACAAAATCTTTAGATTTTTATTTCATAAGTCCTTTTTATTTTCCTATTCAACAGAATGTGAAGTTAGGAATTCAAATGTGTATTAAGGAACTGTGTATTTTCAATATATAAATGGCAATTTTACAGTCCTTAATTTTCAGGTGCACAAGGATTCTATAGCACTGATTCTTTTGAGTTTTTCTTTACAGCTATCATACATTACTTCTGGAATACTCTGGAAAATGAAAATGTTTCTCCAAAGACTCTTCAAGAAGCAATCCTTTCATTCTATATGTTGATAGACTACAATTAATATTCTACATGAATTTTCAAAAATATTTAAACATGAATGAGTAAAAGTCCTGGTAAGTACTAGCCAAAATTAATAATTTTGACTTAAAATACCAGGTTTTTCAGCTTTTATACTTTTAAGTATTCCAGAAGGGATTAGAGCTCTTTTTTACAAAAATATTTGTCATTTGCCTATTAAAAATATTGCATAATGAATAAAATTTGTGGACATGAATTCCATCAAAAATTAAAAAATAATGATGGAATTTAAGAATGCATAAAAGTGGGTCTAGTATTTTTAAAAAAATAATCTCTTCCAATACAGTGTGCCGATGAGTTACTTAAGAAGCCTAACACAGTAAAATATTTCAAGCAAAAAGTATTCATTAGCTTTAGTGTCAAACTGACATATGGGAAGGGTGGTGTGTATTTGGGTGTTAGTGTCATTGATGCAGGAAGAAGGCAATTTAAATATCAAAGCTATTTCATAGACAAAAGAATAAATTTATTGTTTCAAAATATTTTTTTCATTAAGATAGTCTTATAGTCTTCAAAACAGTTTTTTAGTAGTCAGTTTTGTGAGCATTGGCTCTGTCACCAAAACTGAATTGATAATAATGTAATTCTCCACTTTAGACAAACACCCAAGCCCCAATATTTCATTATGCTTACTATATTATAGGTTTGAGATAGAGACAAAACCATCTCCCAGATATAATTTCCTTCTTAACTAATACATAACTAAGGACTAAGATACATGCATCACTACATCAAAATTTTCCTTTTTGCCTAATTATAATTATAATTTGCCTAATTATTATTAACGGAATTCATCCTCAGAACTGCCCTGTGGATAGGGAAGTAATATTTTGAGCAAGTAGGGGATCAGGTAAAGTAAATGACTTATCCAGTGTTATAAAGGAAGCCAAAGAGGCCTGGAAATGAAAAAAAAACCTTCCATTTAGTCCAACATCCGTTCTACAAATTGGTCTTTTTTCCTCAGAGAATTTTGTGGTGTTCCAACCAACAAACAATACAAAAGGGAATTTAGTTCTTGACGTTTTAATTGCACACTAGCAACCATACCTGCTGTACCTTTTAACCAACCACATCTTCAGCTATCAATGCTTCTGATTTCTTATTATTAAATATTTGTTAGATGTTAGGTTTCCATTTTCAACCTTATCAGTTTACCGAATCATAGAATCATAGAATCATAGAATGGTTAGAGTTGGAAGGGACCTCAAAGATCATCAAGTTCCAACCCCCCTGCCATGGGCAGGGACACCTCTCCCTAGAATCACTGTTATATCTCAAATGTTCCACCCGCCTGACATATTGACAAATTTCTGAGGAACTCAGGAGATCTGTTTGTTTCGATGGTTGCTTTCTTCAAACCTCACAGTACTCTAGAACACATCAGAGTCAAGGCTTTGAGCCATTCACAGGCGGATGCTGTTCTAAACCCTATGGTTTGTCGATCACTAATCTAGTGACATGCTCGATGCAGTAATATATGAAGGTATGGCTCTAACATTAGACTATGTGTATAGAAATGTATGATGAGGAATTCGCGAGTTCTCTCTGGACTCAAGTTCACAAAAAATGAGGGCAGCATTTTTACTGTAATAAAACTAATAAATAATTTGACTGGTACTGACAGTTTTCTCAATGGCGGGAATTCCTAAATGTAGCAAATCAAGACATACTAAACCTAGCCTGTCACTAGAAACTCAGAAGCACGATAACTCTTTTAAATATTTTATGTTGAGTCAGTTAGCTACTTGAACAACTTGGCATGCAGTATTTTCATGTAGTCCCTGTGCACTCAGCACTGGTGAGGCTGCACATTGCTGCATCCAGTTTTGGGACCTTTACTACAAGAATGACATTGAGGTGTGTGTCCAAAGAAAGGCAACGAAGCTGGTGATCAGTTTAGAACGGAAGTCTTATGAAGAGCAGCTGAGGGAACTAAGATTGTTTAGCCTGGAGAAAAGGAGAGTAAGGGCTTATGGCTTTCTACAAATGCCTGAAAAGAGGTTGTAGCAAGGTGGGGATCAGTCTCTTCCCCCCTACAACAGGCAATAGGAAGAGAGGAAATGTCCTCAAGTTGCACCAGGGAAGGTTTAGTCTGGATATTTGGAAAAAAATATTCACCAAAAGGGTTGTGAAGCATTGGAACAGTTTGCCCAGGGAAGTGGTTGAGTCACCAGTACCTGGTGGTGGTGTTTAAAAAACATGTAGATGCGGTGCTTACATACATGGTTTAGTGGTGGACTTGGCAGTGCCAAGTTAATGGTTGGACTCAATGATCTTAAGGGTCTTTTCCAAGCTATGACTCTGATTTTCTTTGTCAATGGATGTCTTTTAAAAAGATGTGTCCCCATCATTTAGTTATAGTTTTGATGCCAAAAATCACATAGTGCCTTTTCCTATATGGCGCTTTGCAAAAAACCCAAGATGCTAGGTGATTATATCAGCTCTTTTTTTTTCTTTTTTTCTTTTTTTTTTTTTTTTAACTGTGACATCTGTCAGCGTGAAATATACATAAGTTACAGGAATAAACAGAAAATCAAGGCATGGCTGAGTGCCTCATGCTGAGAAGTGACCTTTATAATACTGCCACCTGGAAAATAAGTCAATTCAAGCTGTCACAGCTGAGGTCCCAATCCAACTAATCAGTCATTCTTTCTGGCCTATTATATTCTTATATTCTGATAAAGTGTCACGTCAATATTGTGCAGATGCACCTGCTCAGAATGAGGTCTTCTTTGGAGATGAACCGACGCATGTTACAGTGGGATAACATCTGATCCAAAGGTGACTATATACAAACTTTCAGATGTCCCCTAACCGTTACAAAACTCTTGACTCAGCCAACTAACCATTTAGAATAGTTTTCTTTGACTAAGGACACCAGAGAGGACTGTCAGACTCCAATGCCTTCTCACAACATTTTCATCTGCCACCTGGCATAGCTCCTTCCTCCTGTAATGAAAGAGAAAGATGTAAAAAAAATCACATCTGTCTCTCTCATTCATGAAATATTTTACCTCTGAAAGGTAAAGTCTAGTTCTAGACTGGAATTAATAAAGCTGGAGATCTGAAATCCCAATACCTGTGAGAAAGATAACCTACTGTCCTTACTGACTAATTGTTATTTTCTACATTCACTTTTCAACTCCTTTAATGAGAAAAAAGGGAATAAAAGAACAAGTGCATTTTGTCATAAAAACAGGAATATAGTTGTGAAAAGGAGTTTACAAAAAAAAAAAAAAAAAAAAAAAAAAAAAAACAAAAAAAAAACAAAAAAAAAAAAAAAAAAAAAAAAAAAAAAGACTACAAAGACTACATTAGAATTCCTTTATAAAATCTCATGAAACCTGTATGGATGCTATAATATTTTCAGTGGCTATTTCAATTCCCAATGCTGGTACATTTTTTATCTGAAATAGCTGTACTGAAGAAAGGAATCATAATTAGTGAACATGAAATGAAGTGTCTTGCCTTTGAAAAATTGTGTACCACCAGCAATTGTAGATTACACAAAACTACATGTTCAGCTTGATAAAAAGATGACCAGGAGAGAAATATTGAATGGAATAATTTGTTAGAGCAGTATCAAGGTTCCAGACAACTCCTGGAAATAAATAATTATCTAGGAGAGGGTGTACAACTCTAGACACCACTTCAGGCCATTTACCCGTATCATTATTAACAACCAGGAAATTCAAAGCTGAGATATCCTCACTACTGTTTAAATATTTTATATTTTGGGGTGAGTTTTTGTCTTTTCCTTGACAGAAGGCTGTTAGAATTAAGGCCAGATTAAGGCACTAAGGCAAAGATTGAACTAAAGTAGAGTTAGAAAAAGGTAGAATTAAGGACAAAAATTGGATGGAGTGAGTGGCTGAGCAACCTGATCTAGCTGAAGATGTCCCTACTCATTGCAGGGGGTTTGAACTAAATGACCTTTAAAGGTCCCTTCTAGCCCAAACTGTTCTATGATTCTATGACCAATGAAGGCAGAAGTTTGATGTAATTTACAGTGTCAAGAAAAAGATCTATAGGGATGTGGACATAGTAGGATTTTTTTAATAAGACTTCTCCCTTGTTACTACAATCAGGGCCATTCTCACCGGCTCGATGGGAAAATCCTGTTTTCTAATAGCCCATGTAAGTGGTTGTAACATTTTAAGCCTTAAAAAACATATAATTACTTAAGTCAATAGAATATATTAATACTGAAATGTTGTTGCACACCCATAAACCCAAGGAAGTCTGGCATCCACCAGTGTTCCATCCTGTGCTTCCACCCATAAAACATCATGGGGAGACTGCAGGTTTCTTAGAGTGGAAAGGATCTGAGCTGTGATTCATTAGATTACCTTCACTGGCTTTGTAGCTTGGCTATTGCTTTACAGTGCAGAATAATATACACACATTCTGTTTCTACATTACTGCAAAAGGCCAGGCCATGAAAGAGAAAACTTTGAAGCTATCTTTGTGATGGAAAGAAATTGTTTATTTGGGACATCTTCTTAACTCCCTTTAGTTAAAAGGTGTATATAGGCCTGTCAAAGTTACTATTCTCCACTTATTAACGAGATATCAGTTCACCTACTTACACCTTTAATCAAAGGTCTAGAATCTGAGCACAGAGAAGATCATCGGTTGTGTATCAGTTTTCGCACTTGTCTACAAAAACTGTAAATTTTTCTCTTATCCTTTTAAAATGAAGTGATTTAAGTATAGCGAACATGGAAATGGGCAGGGAGAGAATCAATGTGTCACCCACTGAAATAAAACCTGGTGCTCTGCAGCAGGCAAGAAGAACACTGTGTGGTTTGATACAAAATTATATTTCTGTGTGTTCCTGCAGTCACTCAGAAGAGCGATCACAGAAAATTCATTGTAGGTACAAGATGTGAAGTGAGACTGAAATGGTATATGCTATTTGAGAACAAATTCACTTAAGACTGTTCTACTAAGAACCTGCCTGGTGCTAAGCTACATGACATCCTTGCTGGAATTGATTCTGATGTAGATGCACCCAAAATAAATTGACAGTACAGTCAGGTTTTTATTATTTCTAGATAGGCGATAGGCAATTTGGTTTGTAAATAAAAAGGGCGAAATTTATTTATTTTTTTTTTTCTGTCAGAACTTATTAGCTCAGATGCTGTGCTGTACTAAAGTGCCTTCACCATTTCCCGATCTCAGTGGGCTCCACACAACCCTACAGGGCTGTGGTTGAGTTAATCAATCTTCTTAGTATTTGTGGAATTAAGATGATGTTGCTGATATGTCTACACTGATTTGGGACAATCTGTGCAGGCTGGAAAATTGTAGTAGTCCTATTATATGCATCTTCCATATCCAGGCTATCTTCATCTTGAATAAGAAAGAGACTATTATGGTTCAGTTGCCAGAGCTGGCCACTTCCAAAGCAGAACAGATCTCAAAGACTGTTCAAATTTCAGGTAAGTATCTGGACATTCACCTCAGTGTGACCTGAGCATAGCTGCAGGGAGCTGTTGGAAATGGCCAGTTTAGAGCTAGAGTCAGTATAAGTATCCTATAACCCAATGACAATTTGGCAATATATCCATTTCCTATGTTACATTCTGTATTGTCCTAATAAAACACCTTGTCTTTTAAATGTTTAGGCTCAAGAAAAAGACAGAAAAATACAGTGGCAGGGGACACAGGAGGGAAAAGATTATTTTATGATAAGCTGTGATGAAAAATCTTCTTCCCTTAATGGTTCTCAGGGAACGTGTTTGCCTCAATGGAGAGGTTTGCTGCTTTTATCTGGTGGTGGCAGTTTCTCAGATAAATTCATCATGACCTCAGAAGAGTCTCAGTTCAGAAAAATGTAGAATTTTTACAGTCACTATTATAGAATATAGATTATATAGTTTATAATAATTATTACAACATCTGAACATTATCTAATTGGAACACTTTCACAAGCACTGTCTTTGAAGGCACCCATTATTATCACTGTTTTTCAAACAGGTAATGGAACCCTATGCAAATGGAAGTAGATCAGTCAAAAGCCTCAAGTAAGATAAACTCAATCCAGACCTCAACCAGTTTATCTAAACTGCAGGTGTCTTCACCAATGGAGGAAACTGGAGTTAGAGTGATCTAGAATAAATTAGAAATAGTTTTGTTGATGAGGAGGTTCTTATATTATACTTGTAAAAACACAGTTACTTTAATGAAAGACGGAATAGCTGCCAGCAAGGTGAAGAGCTCAAACTGTCATCAGTCTATTTGCCATATGCACTCAGTTTTTCTACATGTTTGTGTCTGAAAAAAGGGGAGCCTTGATCTATTGTGGAAGTGGTCAAATGGTGCTGGTGGGTTATATTAGTAAAAAACTGGTAGGAGAGAAAAGCCAGGTCCTGTGAGCATATGACTTGTTTTTCTAAGGAGTGTTTGTGTTTAAGCATTCACAAATTGCCTAGAAATGTTCTATCATTAAGAAAAAAGAAATCTGCTGCTATAAAAAGCCTTATTCTGAGTTTTATCATGCATTACTTCTCTCCATATGCTAGGCTGGAAGAAAGTGTGGAACAGCTAGTTTGTAGTAACTTGCATAAAAGAATTTATTACCATATCCTTCTTTGTTTCCATTGAAAATATTAGCATTTTTAAACTATCTCATGAAGCATTAAAAGGAGTCTCACTCAGAAACATCAAAATGAAAACCAAAGGAATGCGAGTATTGTTTCTTATTATGTACAATTTGCAAAACATGAGGTTGATTCTTAAAAACCCCACAGTTTGCATAATCAATAATTTACCTCTGAAATCTAAGCATATAAACAAGCTACCACACCATAATATTCAACTACTGTTGTGCTACCATTATAACCTGCCTTGCAAAGATCATGTACTGCTGGTGGTTAGTTATCTATTAAAAGACATAATCATTCTCACAGAAAGAGAAACAGAAAACTGAGAAGAGTCTGTCAACGTTTTCTTGAGGTTATAGTGAGATGTGCATCTGTTGGAATAATACAAACAGTATTTTCACAGTGCTTTCTGGAAAAAAAAGTTCAATAAAATTGCCAGTGTTTCTTTATGACTATCTGAAATTAAAATGTTCATTTTTTTAGAATAAAAAAACAATGAACCTACTAAACCAAATACTTACACACACTTTTGTTTCTTGTTTCTTTGAAAAACGCAGAGGGAGGGAATCAAATGAAATGAAAATTTCCATACAAGGTAAAAAAAGGACATTTTCTGATTAACACAATTTTGACAGAACATTTTCCAATCATCTCTATTTATGTGGAAGATTAGCTCATTTCATCACTATTGTTCTGTGCAATCCTCCATGGAAATTCAACCAGAGACATGGAGAGGTAATGTTATTGGGATTAGTAATGTAGCTGCCAAAATTATTTTCTCACTTATTAAAGCAAAATGTTGTCTATAATTGGCATTCAGACTTTTGCTTATGCATTACACAGATGTGCCACAGGATAGTAAAGGTGCTTGTAAATATGGTGTTTGAGTCATTTGAAACATGACTTCAAAAATGAAAGCTTTCCAGTAGTGTACATATTTAGCCAAAGCTAACTTTCTTTAAGTCCCACACTTAAGGTATTTTCATAATTTCTTTCACCTTTCAAACTTTGTACCAATATTTTAACATAAAGGTGTTTCATAAGAAGGCACAAATGTAATATTTAACCAGAAATTCCTGGATATATAATGAAAATTAATAAAAATATGCCTTGCTCATTCAAATTCATAAGCAGTGTAGAAGTATTTACTTCCGTCTGTACTCTCTCTATACTACTAAATACAACAGATACAAGCCCTCTTTCCCTTCATCACTGTCAAACTGTGACTATACCAGTCTCCTCTGGCATCTCCAAACATTTGTTCATGGTTCTCAATGATTAAAATAAAGAATATATGCCATTAACTGCTCAACAGTATCCTGTGCATTCATTTTTCCTATTCATGTACTGTAATGGAATAGCTGCAGCTTTTATGATAGTAGAAAACTAAACAATTTTGGAGTGACAGCCATGCATGCAGGACACTGTTTAATACCAGGACATAAAAAGGCAATTTACTCACTTTTTAAATTGATCTTGACATTTATAGCACACATATTATCCATAAATAGGAAAATAATTGAATACTCCAGGTAAGTGGGTTAATGTGTTTTCATGAATATGGATGATTATATTTTGCTTATTCTTTCACAGTCTACATAGCTTTTGTTGAATGTCTTTTGATTGCAGGGTATTGAAAAGCCACATTTTCCTACATCCCATTAGAAATCTATAAATCATTTGCTGGAAGAGACTTTCTCTGCCTCTATAAGCCAATATACTGTCAGTGGTAGAACTGAGACCAGACGTTTCGAATGAAGGTACAATCAGGTCTCCAGCAGAGAGGAATTATGGAAGAACTACACAAAGGGAATTGTCATCATTTACAGGTTAGCTTCTGCATTGGAGCCTGTTGTATTTATACTGCTTTCAAAATACTTTTTGTATTTTATTTGTTTAACTCTTATTGTAGCACAGGGTGTTTTTGCAATCATATGAACATCTAGACCTTTAGAGACTATTATTAACCTCATAATACCTTGCAGCTGGCTTTGTAATGTATGCCCATTAGTAACAGAATTTAATGCTCCATTAGAATGACAGGGATCACCAGGACCCCATAGCATTATAGACACATCCGCTCCTCTGGGTACAAGCCTTCTTGACATCTTATGCAGGGGAAATGGTAGAAAAAGATGATGCCATTTGGTTTGGACTTTGGTTTATGCATTGATAGGAATAATTTTTCAGTTAAAGGGAACACTACTTTTTTTTTTTTTTTTTTTTTTCCCTGTAGCCTTTTTGGGTAAGCTTGGTATGGAGTCACTGAAACTGGAAATAATAACCTCTCCTATTTTCACAGTTTTTACATAATTTGATGTAATTCTGGGGAGGTGAAATAAACACCTTTATATCCATATTTCCAGCTTTCCCCAGTAAAAAGCAGAGGAAGAAAATAGTATTAACAACAATAAATATCTACAGTGGATCTTCATTTTAGGACAGCAGATGAATGGAATTTGCCTTGGAGGTACTACTCCATGATGGGTATATGTGTACACTTCTTCATTTGCAACCACCCATTCCGTCTGGAAACTGAAGTGTACACTGTGATTAGTGTCACAAAAAGGATTTAAGAACTTACATGGGTGGTAAAGTTTAATTTGACATTTTAAAATGTAGAATATATTATCTTTCTTTAAGGAAATAATAATAAATGCTATGTATTAAATGTTTTTCTTTGAGCTATTGAATCCAGATTATCTGGGGCTTGGTCCAGTCATCGTAGGAGCTATGCAGGTAGGGCTTTGAAATCTCCATGGCAAGTGATATACCGTGTGTGTCTGTGCACATGCACTGGTAAAAGAAAGTCTCTGTGATTTTTTTGTACCAAAAAGTTCCTTTTGGAAGCAATTTTGCAAGTCCTAATGGGAATCACAAAGGGCATGAATGGGATGCAATGAGCATTTTACCCACTGCTGAAAGGTAACCTCCAAAGCACAGACTTATGTTAATTGTGATATGAGTCAGGTTTACAAAGTTTCCAGGCATGTTCTCCTCCCCCAGAATTTGGGCCCTGTGTTCTATGAATGATAAATGACATACTTCTTTTTCTTTCTTTCAGCTGAATTACTGGTTTTTTTTGTTTCCTTTTTGTCCTGTACCACTTGCTATATGTGTATGGTGCCTCCTGACCACGGAAAGACAAAAGTCATCTTGCATTTAAGAGCTTATCAACAAAAAAGGCTTCCACTGATACATTTTATTTTTCTGCATGGGCTTATAATACCTAACTCAGGCACACCAGCAAAGAAACAGGGGGCTTTTTCTATGGTTATGTTTCTTATAACAACAAAACAATTTATCTAAGTCCTCTAAGTATCTTATCTGGCACGGCAGCAATTAGAAATGTTGATTAAGTTCAGAAATCTTCTTGTTAAGAACTGTATGTGCACATAGTAACAAAAATTTGCCATCCTAATTTATTTTTGTAACCGGAAGGTGAATTATTGAAAAAAGGAAGCCATATGAGGAAAGTAAGACATGAAGAGCCTCTGCTGCTAAAGTACTGTCTGTTGGTGGCAAAGGCTGCAATTTATTTGCATCTGTAATTACTTGTTAATGACATTTGTGCTTATTTTTCCCCAACTTTAGACCTCGAAAAATTAGGTATCTACATCAAAGACAAATTAGTTAGACAAGGAGAAATAAGCACCTCTGGAGAGAAAGTCATCCAGCCTATTTTGAACATCTGTCCACTGCACACTTGTTTTCTTCAGAAACAGCCCAGAGTTACAAGATCAGACTTAAATTTAGCTTAGATTTATGAAAAATGAGTCCCACTTCTAATTACTACCCATGTCCTTGAAAACATGACTTTCCCAGAGTTGGTGGAATGGAAGCAGCTCACAGCCCAATGTTGCCAGCATTACAGAAACCTTCCTCTAGGTACACCTCATAGGCTACAGCACACCAAGGATGAAGCCCTCTGACTACAAATTAGCTTCATAATATAAATTTTGTAGCCAGTACACTGGTTTCTATTCTGCGTAGTGCGTTTTGACCATGAGAGCTTACATTTCATCCACAGTTTCAGGCTGGATTATAGCTGTGTCCATACAATGGACAAGCCGTCTTGAGGACAGGCTCAAAGTCGAATTTGTTTCCCATCTGCATTATCTATCTGCAAAGTAGACTGCAGGGCTGGCTTTGAGCTGACACAGCTGGAGTGTCCCTGGGAGAAAACCGGAGATAAATCAGGAGCTCTAGAGCACACAGTAAAGCAATTTTCTTTCCTGTACAGAGATAGATTTGGAACAGCTGTGGAGACTGCTGCCACAGCGCTGAGCAGAGGAGATGGCCACAGAGGGCTGTGCAGAAGCACTCCTGGTGTTCTGCCTGAAAATGCACCAGTTCTACCTGCCACAAAGGCAGATGGGATTTTCAGTTGACAGATTTCAGGCTGATTGCAGTCTGCCTGTAAATGCAAAATGCGTGGTCTGCAGGGCTAGCCTGATTGTCCAGCCTCTATGCAGCTCAGACATGGGTAGTATTTAATCTTTTTCATCCTTTCTTCTTTTCTTCTTATATCATAACATCTCTGGGGATGAAATTACTTTGCTCCTCTTTTTCACTGGAAAAGATCAGAAAGTTATCAAGATTTATGCATCTGACTTGAGTCACTTGGGGATACCTATACTTGGCTGAAAGTCCTGCAAAAATAGAATGGAATCAGATAGTTTCATACTTAGTTTTGTCATATCTTGCTTCTAAACCTTAGACTAAGGGTGAGGGGAATATCAAAGGTATGGGTCAGGACATGGTTCTGAATCCAGAGTTAGAAGTCCACAAATCTCAGGAGTGGCTGCATTTGGGATTGTGATTTGAGACTCTGTTAACACAACAGAGCCAAAGAGCTTAATGGAGGTGAGCTCCTTTTTGGTTTGCTATCAGATAAACTTGTCTAAATCAGGTGAGAAAATCGAGCTGACCTCTGCATGTTTATCTCATAATAACATGAGAGTGCCTATCTTCCCCAGGCACTGTCTTCCTGGGATAGTTAACACTCCTGAAGAGCCCTGCGACAGGAATTCACAGCTCTTAACAATGAAGACAAACCTGGAAGCTGGTATACAAGTGTGTTCTCCTGTCAGGACTCTAAGAGCACTTCAGAACACACTGTATGACTAATGTGGTAACAAGAGCCTCCTCACTGTCATTTTGCATCAACAAGGGTGGCTGCAGCAGGTGACATGTGCCTTTTGTATACTACATCAGCCTGTTGATCAACAGCTCTCCCAGCAAAACTCTTCAGGGAGAAGCTTTAATTGGTACTGTCAAAAAATGTGTCTTGCTGCCTTTCTCCTTCAATAAAGGTGCAAAAAGCACTAAAAGCTTCAGAGAAGCAGAAAGCCACATCATCAAGAACATGGCATTATAGAAAGCTGTAAATGCAAAATGAATCAACCAGTTCAATGCAAAACAGAGTATTTCATGCAGTGTTTTGAATCTCCTGTTTTGGGGACACTAAATAGAGCTGTCTATAGCTGCCACTGCTTTAACCACCTTCCACATCCTGATTTTTCTTCACCTTGTGTACAAGCAGTATTTTCCCCTCCTGTGGTATTTTCCTTCAGTTTCAAGTTAAAGGCCAAAGACATTTCAAATCTTTGTATATTCAATAAGATTTTTAATTTTAAAAAACTTTGGCTAAACAATGTGATTGCTAATACCTCTTGCTGATGAAAGATCAGCAAAACATCCCTGGATTTTATAGATGTGCTTGCATCTAGATCATTGCTTGAAAGTCCTTGCAAGTACTGATTCTTTAGAATGTCCAAAGTCACTGAAACTCAAGGTGATCTGGTACACCAAAGATGCAGGTCAACAAATTTCAGAATGCTTGCGGAGAGCACTTTGTGTAACTCCTGTTTATAAAATTCCTCTCCTATCTTTTAATGTCTCCGTAGACCAGAAGGCAATTTACTTTCTAGAAGTCTGTTAAGAAGAAAAAAAGTAATGTTATTTGAAAGGAACAGTGTGTGCTGAAGTGTTAAGTGCATTTTATGTTTAAAAAANCCATCTATTGGCTGAATTCAAAGCTCAGTACAGAAGATGCTAGCGGAATTTCATATGAATTCTCCTACTGTTGTTTTGTGTCATATTCTGTAAGTTCTGCCACCTTCATTACCTTCTGTGTTGCCTGAGATTATCTAACACACAGCCACACTCACAGTGAGGAAATCACACACATTTGATCACCCTTGCAGCTACCTACATTCACTTACGCTGTTCAATCTCCACTGTAGCATTAGGCAGAAAATTTATGTTGAAATCATCTTCAAGATATTCTGCTTCTAAAGACATGATTTTTCATGGGAAGTGTCTGTTTAGTGATAGTTTGGGTTTGTGGTTTATGTTTCATCTTTCCCAGTACAAGTCCAGATACTAGTTTTTAATTTCTATTTAAAAAAAAAAAAAAGATGAAAAAACAACACGAAATCCATGTATATCTTCTAGTTTGGGAGGTGGAGGTGGGGTGGATGAGTAGCCAAAAAGGAGAATTATTGTAGAGGGGAAAAAAAATATCTGACTCACAGTGTTATTTACTCTCACCCAGTAAATGTGCTTTGGAATCTTTCCTGATGATAGCATCCTATCAAGCAACTAGACAGCAGTGTCTGTCAACAGAGGAGAGAGTAACTCAGACTATTCTGAATCTAATTCACAACTTCTTATACTTTTCAGCACTTCAGATATATATTTGATGGCTTAGGGTTTCAAAAGTGATCCTACCTATGTATCTTTGTGTGTTGCCCGGTTACATCTAGACATCTACTTGGAACACCTTCATGTTCATAACGGCAGTCCTCATGCCATCTGCATAGCAGTAGCACTCCAGGACCATAAAGGTGACTAACTGTTCTCTGGGGACTGGTGTACACAGAAAGCAGAGTCACTTTTGGAAAGGTTGCTATACAAGTTAATCATCATGTGTTCTGGATTTGGCCAAGTGTAGCCAAGACTACACTGATCAGTGACGTAGCAGAGAACAGGTCTTTAAGAAAGAGCTTTCTGCTAATGTGATGGCTTATAATAGCTCCTGTAATAGTCAATGGTATAATATCCATTATTAGTATATATATTGAAAAATAAATCCCAAGTTCATTATGTTTTGCCCCCAGAAATATACAAGGTCTTTTTTTCTGTTTAAATGACATTACAATGAACCACTTACCACCTTACTCTTTCTCAGACTTGTAACAAAAAGAGCTGGATGAATGGAAGTGACAAAGACTGCCTTTGAAACAACTTATTTTTACGTGGACTATGCAATGAATAAGAGATGAATAGTGAACATTTTGATTTTAGTAATAAAAGAGGAACTCCATTTTTTGTTATATGGATAATAATGAAAATTGCATTGAAGGAATGTTTACTATTGATTTTTGATCCAATCATATATGTACCTACAATTGTACACCTGCAGGAACATCTGCTCTAATTAAATATCCTAGCTCCTGACTGAGTATCATGGAAATGGACATCCATATGATGTAAATGCATTCCCCAATTATTTTAATCCAGCATAGCAATATTCAAAATTCTGTTTCTAGTTCTTGGAGAAGACAAATTTAGTGTTTAGTTTATTCTTGGGTTTCCTGATCTAATATGATGTTTTGAAGTTAAAAAGTTCCCTAGTGCCAACCAAGGGAACTAGATTTCAGCAATTCATGAAACATCTTTTAACCTGCCCTGATTCCAATGAGCAATCTGCTGAAAATAGCTCAGACACAGCTTTTGTAGAATGATAATTTGAATACTTTCAGTTCTGAATTGAGAAACCAGACTACTGATGCATCCCCAAGGAATACACATCTGTGTCTGAAGCTGAAACGTACTATAGGTTGTCATTCTTACTCAGTTCAAATAAGGCTAAATTGTATAGGTAACATTTACCCTGGGATAACATCTTTGCAGGCAAGGGCAAAGAATTTGGCCCCCAGTTCCTGGCTGTGGGAAATGTGGCTAGCAATTCAGCATATTTCATAATAATTACAGGCACATAAAGCAAACAATTGCTTTGACCTAAATGCCTAACCGAAGCAGAATACACTTAAAAGGATGACTTGATCTGTCTCGACTAGGCAGAAAAGGAAAAGAATTTCGAACATTCATAATCCTCTTGCTTTGTGATTCCATTAGGGAATTAATCTATTAGCTAAATAATTAAGTGTACTGTGTGTCAAATCCTGCATAAGTTATGACAGCAAGCAGTCCAGTAAACCATTTATGCTCTTAGTTATACTGGCATAGTTGTAGCAATAAATTGGTATCCTGCATTTGCACACTGTGGCATGTGTGGGATAGAGTCTGTGCTGTCACAGGCTGGACAGTGACAGAAACGCTGCCCATTGGCAAAGATTTTCATTACTGTAAGCAGGAGCAGAAATAAGACATTAATTTGAATACTAATGCTTATGCACGGTGCAAGGACAAAAAAACACCACACTAACTAACAAACAAAAACACCCCAACCCTAAACATCCAGGAGTATCTAATCTAGTCTGGGTGCGAGAATAGGCAAAATTAATGTTTGCCTTGGGCAACAGCATGTAGAAAAGTGTCAGTTCCACATTGTTTGTGCTGTGGGGGTTCTCCTGCTGCTGCTGGAGATGAGAGGAATATGGGTGAAGGAGATTAACATAAATAGTTCCTTAGATAGTTGCTATCGTCTCCCTCATGATTACCTATTGCATTGTATTGAGCTTGGAATACCAGCTCAGCATGGCTGGCCCCTTCTCTTTCTGAGCCCATTCTGCTCCATACCTCTACTGCATCTTTCCTCCCCCCCGCAGGAGTAACCTAGTGACCTGGCCTCTCCACACAGGGAAAATTCAATTTCACAACACTCCTGAGCCATTCATCCCTGAGGGGTTCCAAGATACAGTGTCGAAGTTATGTTTGTTCACAGGATGCCCTAGAAACCCCTGAAAGAAGTTGTTAGAGCTGAATAGCCAAATAGTTTTTAGAGGGCAACAAAAAACTTTCAAACACTGATTTTAAACTAAAGACTGAATCACTTTTAAATTTTATTTATCATGTAAAAATTGCCTAGTAATTTAACAGCTAAGAAACTTAACTAGATCCCAAGAACTTTGACAGTCATCCCAATTACAATGCAATGTTTAAAACAGTTTAATACTTCAGAACATCTACTTAACACTTTGCTGATGTAGCAAAATATTTTAAGGCCTGAAAATAAGTAAACTTAATCCAGACTGCTGAACTTTCCCTTTCATCATGTCTTGAAAGGAACACAGCAAAGTACAGTGGAGTATTTCTAGATGCCAATAAAATAGTGCTTCATTGTTCTTCATGGAAATTAGTGATGCATAATAATGCATGTCATTACTGCTAGTGAAAGCGATAAGAGAAATCATTATTGAATTTTAATGAATGAGTTAACTGCTTGGGATTGTCAGACACTTAATTATTGGAGAAAAATTAATTCTGGCATTCTGTATTTACTATTTCAAATATTGCAATATTTCACTGAAAGGGCAATCTGAAATAATTCCTCTAAAAACCCCAAAGGACATACCAGGAAACACTTTAGGTATGCAGTTTATAGTAGTATTGATGTGATCAAAACACAGTGCACAAACACTGAAAATAAATATTCACCTTCTTATATCTGTAGCTCTTCTAACTCAATACGAGCAAATACAGGTGAATTCTGCAGGGGGATTTCTTAACGTCACTTCAAAAAATATTACTCCAAAACTGCTGTCACCAGTAAGGAACTCTGATTTTATTGTTACTACAGCCCTTTGCAGGCTAAATTCCATCCCAGGGTTTCCTTACAGATGCACTTCTGTTAATTCATACATATATTAATAGTTTGCCCGATTCCAAAGCAGAAATAAATGTGTTTAGAGTGAGCGCCAGCTTGCAATGAAGCCAGTAGGGGGGTAAAAGCAGCCAGCTTTGGGTTAGACTAGGAAAAACAGGCAAGTGGCGTGGGGTGGTAAAATGGCCCACGGCCCAGCTGCCAGCTCCACTAGTGCCAGAGCCCTGTAGTGAAGCTCCTCTGACTGAGGATGAAGGCTTTGTCCAAATGCTCTACACTGACTCATACCATTACTGTAGAAACACTTAACTGCAATTTTATCTCAGGAGCCTGATACCATCATTGCTGCAAAGGTGACTCCACACATGCTACTCAGACTTCAAGGAGAGGTCTTCAAGAGTGGGGCTGTCAACTTTCTGCTAAAAAGGAAGACTTTAATACAGCTGTTTCCTTCTGGTGTGTGATAACAGTGCTGTGGTTTTGGTCTTCTTAGCTCAATGGTCTTCAATGTGGTGCTGTGACCACAGCCTTTTAGAGCACTCCCAGCTCCTGTTGGCAGCTTTTCTTGCATTTCTTTATGAACGCTGTGATACAGCTGATGGCTTGCGGTTTGATTAAGTAGAAAATGGAAAGCCATAAAGAGAGACAATATGCTTTAGAACACTTCTACCCTCTATTGTCAGGCACCTTAGCCGGTTATGTATCTAAATAGGCTTAAGCACTGCTGGAGAGTGTGGGATAGGATGACATCCTGCAAACAAGAGAAAAGGATTTAGTTCATGAAGACATCTTTCTTTGCAGATAATGGGCCTTTGAATTTGAAGTTCTGACCAGAACTGGTAGCTTCAAACTTCATTACATACAAATAAAATGTTTTATTCTGGAAAAATGCAGTTTGTATTTGAAATGAATTGTGGGTGTCATGTTCCTTTTAAATTTTTCACCTGTCCTATTTTGCATTTGAGAAAAGCACCTCAAAATACAGCAAGTTTCACAAATAGCTGATGTGACTAGAAGAAACGAGGTTTCTAAAGAAGTTCCTCTAAAGACAAAAATCTCTCTCCCTCAATATAATTTTTCAGGTCAGGTTATGGTCTTAGCTTCAGATCAGAATATGTTGAGTACATCCTTTAGAGTAACACACATTTCTGTGAAGGCAATGTCAGTACCGTAATAAAGTCCTATTTAGCTATAAGGGTGGTCGTTAGTGTTCATTAGTTCTGTTGCACCTGTATTATTGCACTCTGGCTTTTGATTTGGTGATCTGTTCGACTGTAAAGAGTTAACAGGAAAATGTAGATTTATACATAGCATGAAACTGGTGATCCAGATGTAAGAAGACAATGTTGTCCTTTGTTACAGAAACTGCCATCTCATTACTTTATTCCCACGTATTCCTGGTGACATATCAGTAATTGGATGCATAAGCTGTCAGACACCAGTGTTCCCAAGCTCCTTTTCAACTTGTTTTTTCATAAAATGTAAGGCTTTTTTTTCTCTGTTTTAATAAAATATGGTGTTACATACAACACCATTTCATTGCATTCAGTGTCATACCAGTATTACTCACTGAATCTGTACTGAAAGGGAGTAAAGCCGCCTCCTTGTTTTGAAGGAATAATGAGCTCAGCTTATACTCTCCTTAGTGTCAAATAACAATATTCACATGTTTATAATTTGGAAATACTAGCAAAATAGACTTTGAAATAACAAAATTGCAGGCCACCCCTGAAAATCCCATAACATTTTCCTATTAAGTAAGATATCTATTAAAGAAAATGGTTTCTAAAACAATTGTTTGAGTTCTTGTGCTGTGCCAATGCATATGAGAAAAACAATGCCTTCCTTACAAATCAGATAAGAATTAAGGCCTTTTGAAAGAAAAGCTGATTATATTTTCAAACTATGGAGCTCTTTCACATTGCATTGCTCTCAGGAGATGGGTATTTACAGCTGATATGAAATGACCTCAACTTTTTGCTTATTCATTTCTCTTGAAGTTTGTTTTGCAGTATGAAGAATCAAATGTGAAAAGTGATAGCCTCAGGAGGAGATTCTCATTTCAGTATAATACACTATCAGTGGTTTTCTAACAGCTTAGAAATTATCAGTTTGGTAAATACTGGTACACTGATGAATTTGGAGCATTACCTGCAAGATTTGATTCACTGATGACTCCAAAAATTCCTTGGAGAGGTCTTGCTCACACTGTACAGGGTAGGGAATGGAAGCTGTAGTACACTACAGGCCACTTAATGTTGTTAAATCATTATTGTGTTTGGACCAATCCATGTGCTTGTCTAACTCATAACTTCCAAAAATTAGCTATAGGCTAAATCCCCTGGTTTAATGTACTCAGAAATATACCACAACTTTCTTTAGGCTTTATAAGTAAGAACACACTAGCATATCTTGTTGAAAACTTGGAGAAGCTTCACATAAAACAAACACCACGCTTTTTTTTTTTTTTTTTTTTTTTGCCTTGGTCTCTGGACATTTCAGCTTTAAAGAGAAACTGTGTTTCTGCTCATAGAAATCCTATACATTGGACATTTTCTTCTGAACTGAGACATCAGACATCAGAGATGAGACATCAGAGGTAGATGCTGCCATCCCATACCACTGTAGTTTAGGAATACAAAGGAAAGGTGGGATGTGGGGGACAAAAGAAGTTTTGAGACCCTCAGTATTCCTTAAATTCTCACCAATGAATGAGTCAGGACTCTGCCTGCCTGAAGAACACTTCAGAATACCTTGTCTTCCAACATGAGTTTCAAATGAGTAGTTTCTTTTCCATTTGTTTTAAAAGTACGAAGAAAACATATGAACATTTAAGATTTATCTTACCAACTTTGAGCTTTGATGATGTTACCCAAAGGAACTTCACCCGGCTAAAATGGTGGATGAGAAATAGCAATTGTATGCATCTTCCTTCTTGAAAAAAACACTGTCTGACCTTTACTTTGAGGAAAAGAAGTGCTGCTCAAGCAGTTGCAGTACTGTCTGACTTCAATAACCCCATAAAACAAGGCTGAACTAACTACAGATATCAATGGTTTGGAGCTCTTGAGCATGAATTCCTTTATTTAGTTTTACAATAAGTAATTTGGGAGTAGCAGGTACTTGCAGCTTTCTCAATCCTCACCAAAAGGAAGCATCTTCAGAGGAAGAATACAGGCATGTCCCTACAGCTGTGTATGTGACAGCCCTCTTGTTCCTCAGCCAGCAGGGTACCTATCAGCATGCCCATTTAGCTGCAGAGATAGTATTATACGCTAAGGAAAGAATTGCTCTTATTCTTTTTTCTAGTTAATACCAACTTTAGTAGGACTGAAAACAGACATAGAGGTGAAATGGTCTAGAAGAATATTAGCAATGTCATTTGCCATTATTGTGATGGAATAGTTATTTATTTATTGCTGAAGCTTTGGCTAAAGCTCAGCAAATCATATAGAAAAAACTATACTTTTGGGACCAATAATTCATTGCAATACACAGTTTCAGCTACAAGAAAACACCGAGGTCTCAACTGTAGCATTATCCTCAACTGTCACAGCTGAAAGCAATGACTATACAAGAGCTTGTAACTGTGGTGAATCTAAGCAAATAATTTCACACCATCATTGCTCTTTTACACAACTGTTAAGCTTTCACCTTTTTGTCACAAATAGTCTTCCAGCTGTTCAACAAGCATTTACTTCTTTTCTGCTAATGTCCTCCCCCTGCCAGCCTCAGCAATGCAGCTTGACAGCTCTATTTTTATAACAGGGTGCAATTTTAAACATACCCCTGGTTCTTCTTAATGTATTATTTACTAACCACACATCGCTGACAGAAAAAAAAAGGAAAGGATTCTGTTCTGTGCTGAAAAATTTGTGGCTTTCAGTGCTGATTCAGCAAATTGCCTCTCATCATTTCCTATGTGAGCAGATTAATGAAGAATTTTTCCTTTATTAAATCTAAAGATTAGAGTGTTCATTAAATCAGGCATGAAACTCCCATTCAAATGCTGAAATACTGGTATTGTTGAATGGAGCCTGTGGGTTTGACCAACACTCCTTTGTGGGTTTGCTTAACTGTGATCATTGAAGTCATGTGTAAAACCACATAAGTTTCTTGGGTTAGAAGCTGTCCTAGTTTTTCTGAATGTCAGTCCTCTCATGATATAGCAATGCACAATACAAAGAAGTTCTGGATTCTCTTAGCGTCAAATAAATCAGCTGTAGAGGAAGAAAGTTAGGTGATTTACAATGTCTCTCCTATACCCCTTCAGAGGCCATGACAGGAAAGAGGCAGTGGTAAGAACGCTCATCTCTTACCCTTTCCCTCCTTTGACCTTCCAACCTCAGTTTCAGTTTAGATCCAAGGATATTTTTAAGGAGAACTATTGAACCTTCCATGTTTGCTTTCAGTAGTGACTAATGCAGAAGTGAGCTGTGGAATGGGAAGTGCAGCCTGGAACTACTTTTTGTCATTTGATAAACGCAGAAACAAAGGAGGGAGAGATCATTTCCCTCTGGCCTCCTGCCTCAGCACAGTATCCCCTCACAACCAAGGCCTGTCCTGTCCTCACTCTTTTGTTCTTTTTTGGCATAAGGTATCCAAAAAGGAGATGAAGAGCACTGTTTATCCTCCACCAGCTGTATTTGCTAGAGGAAATTTGGCTTTGTGATGCAGAGGAGAAAGCAACATTGCACACAAGTGACCCGGAACATCAGCAGAGGAGCTATGATACTTCTAGTGTGATTGCCTGTAGAAAATTGTTCAGTGACCTACTGAAGAGTTTTGTAAGGGATGCTATCAAATCTCTATACACCTGCATCACTGCTGATTTACTGGAAGACAGGATGGAGAAGGAGATGAAATTAAATGCTAAACTGCATGAATCTGTACAGCAGACTCCAGCATCCACAAGCTGATTGCCACCTGACAGCTAACGTCTGCCACAGGTTAGCATCCCAACTCCTTCATGGTGTTCTCTCTGTCTTTCCTTCCTAGAATGACCTCGCCTCGGGGGATCATCATCACCACTAAAAGAAAGGCAAAAAGACAAACTAAGGTGTCTCAAATGAGTGTCAGTGGTTTGCAGTTGACCCGATTCCCTCAAGTTGTTGAAGGAGACAAGGATCCTGCTCAGTTGGTCTTATATGCAAATGTGGTACTTTTGACACAGAAAAGTTTGAGAATTAGTATCTTCAGTTATTTCAGATTCTGGGGAAATAACATCTTTTTTAAAAATTATATCATTAACAACATTTGACAGGGAACCTAATTCAGTCCCGTAATGTATATTGCATAGCTCCCATCTGCATCATTACAACATTGGGAAAGGAAGACACATTCTTCTCAGACTCACTGGAAAAGGAATAAGAAAGCATTTATCATTCTGAAGCTTTTTCTTACAATTCAAGTTCTGTTGAAAGGTGTTCAGGCATGTTCCTGAGGAGAGAATTTGCCCTGATGAGTTTTGTTTTTTTGGGGCTGACTTAGATCTAGCGAACTAATGCCTTCTAGTGCAAAGCAAAATGCTTTTGGAAAGGCCTTTGTGGCTGAATATTCATCTAGGCCAAGACACTTAGCAAACACAGCTTCGTTGGTTGCTTAATTTGTTTCTTAGGAGTAATTTAAAATTAAATTAAATTGTTTGCTAGAGTTCTTATGATTCTGGTTGTTCTGGACCATGCTGCTTCTCTCCTCTTCACTCCTTTTAAGATCTCCAGTGTTTTTCTCTGTCTTTTGGCATTTTACTTTAACACTGTTATTCCGAAATAAACATCTCCACTCTTCCACTTCATCACTTTCAATTTTGCCAGAGTATTACAGGGCTGGTTTCTTTGCCTAAGGCATTATGAATTATTTGGAAATTCCATCACATTTTTATATAAGCTGAAAACAAATACGGTGCCAGGTAATTAGCAATTTAACATGGATCTCTTTGTTATTCTTTAATACTCCCATGTTCCTGGCCTACTTCCTCTAAGCTGGAAGTTGCTTAAAACAGATGATATGCCTACTACTATGTTTAAAACAGAAATAAATATAATACTGCACTGAAGAATTATGCACCAGGACTTGAATATATGGCCCCTCTTAGTGAGGCAGTAGTTACAAAACAAATGCTGGGGGTTATAGCTAATGATGCTTCACCACCTGAAAAGAAAGGGGAAATATAATGTGAAAATAAGAGGTGTATGAGATGGAAAGCATCACTCAGGGCAACATAGTACATGTATAAAAGTGCTTTAATACATTCATGAAGCCATAATTCTACATTTTTTTGTGAGAAAAACATCCAAAGATTTATCCTGGTAGTGCATGAAAACAGAGTCCCTTAGGTTCACTGCATCCTGGTTTTATTCTAGATTTCAAAGCCCATCCAGATTTTATTCCTCCATTTAAGCAATAGGGAGGGAACCTTGCAAATATGTGGTATTGAACTTTTCTATCACCTTTTGATTTTAACATTCATGCTACTTTTGACAAATGCTTTGACTGAGTAGGACTCTGGTGTATACATGGCTAAGTGTTGTGTTTCAGTGTGGAGTGAGAAGTCACACAGTTCTTTCCAGTCACCAGTGAAGCGATCTATGTTGCCTTAGTCTGTGTTCCACCCCACCTGTGCTTTAGGATTACAACCGAGGCACTTAGACCAGCAGCCATGGCTCTCAATCTTCTGCTACAGCTAGCACTGAGAAGCGAAGGGGCACAGAAGGCAATACAACACACCTGACCACCCATTTGTTTCTATTTATTAGTGAGGCAGTTGTGCACCACTTGTTTCCTAACTTTACTACTTTGCTGAGTGACTAAAGTCAGGTAAGATAAATCCAGACTTTCTAAATACACAATGTGTGATTGAAAATGAGCATGCGTAAGAAGATGTGAAGTCAAAACTAGCTGTAAGTCACATTCTGACTCCTTCCTGTTATCTCCTAAGCACTCTATTGTAACACCATTCTCTGGACTGTTCATAATTTTCTTCATTCATGCTCACAGAATAAACCTATTATACTCAAATCATGCAAGAGAAAACCCAAACTGTTTCCCAGACTTTGAAAGCATGTCTCAAGAGAGCTGAGAATATTCCAAGAAAGGAAGCTGATAGATATATTAATAATATCATCTGGTCCTCATCTTTCCATGCAACATCTTGCCTTCCCCTCCTCCTTTCTCTTTGATGTAAGAGGTTCTCATCTTCTCTCTATCAAGACATCCCCCTCTGCCATCTCACTTCATATCCTTTGATCTCATCCTCCCACCCATCCCAGTACATTCTTCTCACATCCATAATCTGCCACACTTCCTCTGATGTCTTCTCTCTGGCGTGTCTTTTGCTGCCACACTTCTCGGGACAAGCAAGCCTTTTATCCCCTAACATCCAGATGTCACATCACGCATCTCCATTCACCGGCATTTCCACTAGCTTTCATTCTTTCCCTGCATGAAATTCAAACTCACATTCCTCATCCTCAAGGCTCAGCACAGGGCTGTCATGCTCTTATATGCAAGGTTCTACCTTGCTTACCTTTCTTGCGATTATCATAGAATTCTCTGTTGCATTTCATAATCTTGCATAAAAATTAATTTTCCTATCATACATTAGTTAGATCTTTCCTGAACACCACATAATGTGCCACTCTTCCTTCAAGACCATCTTGCTTTGGGTTCTTTGTCAGAACATGTTCCTCCCTGTCCTGTTGTTTCATTCCTCAGAGGAAAACCTGCCTTACAAGGCTGAAGTTAGTTTTTGTTAAATCCCCCACCCACCCAAAGTGGCTACAAAAACTTCTTCAAGGATCAGTATTGTAAATAAGCTGCGTTAAATTAATGCATTCTTTTTGACAGTAACTTTTGATGTAACATTAGGATTAATTTAACTCTTTGTTTCTAAGCAAACTCTTTGTTTCTAATGGGGACGTCAAGATGGTCCTTCTTTAACAGGAGTTAAGAAGCACTGGTGGGCCCTCTCCCCACTCTTCTAGGAGTTTGGCTGGTTGTTCAAGGCCAGCTGCATACGTAAGGGCTGATGTGAAGAAAGCCAGAAGCCTCAGTAACAAGTCATCGTCGTTATTGTCATCACCATCGTCTTCCTCCTCCTCCTCAAGGTGCTCATATGTGTTTTTGCAGCAGCATAAGCTATCAACATCTCACTTTGAGCTTTTGGTTGTATCCTTTTGCCTGTGATTTTTCTGTTTGGTTAGGTGTAAGAGTGAGTAGTCAGTGAGTCACTGTCTACAGCTGTGAATTTCACACCATACATTTAATGTAACTATGCTAAGAATTACTGATCTTGTTTTCTGATTTAACTTGAGTTGTAATTTCTTTTGAGTGATTTATTCTCTTACAGAATGCTCCTCATCTATCCATCCACTCATTAATTCACTACATCCATTATACATGACAAGCCAACAGTTTAAACCTAAGTGGGCAAGCAGCTTACAGTCTTTAAGAAGATATAAGCATTAGCACATTGTGTTGTGCCGTGTAATACTGATTTCCTCTTACAACGCAAGAGGACAGAGAGATAGTCAGTACATTCACAGCTACACAGTGCAAACCATACGCAGCACAGACCAAAGCTCAGCTAATGGATTTAATATTTCTACTTTTTTTTTTTCTGAAAAAAAATTTCTGTTGCCTTTAAGAAACTCACACTTATGATGTGTGCACTTCATAAACGGATTACTTGAGGTCAGCAGTCTTTTTAAAGTGCTACATACTCAGACATTTAAAACTTGCAATTCATTGAAAGAATTGTGTAGGGCTCTACCTCATGTTTCAGCACGGTAAAGTGACTGCTGCACTGTGCCAGTACTTTCTGATGGGAGTAACTTCTTTGGAGGTCACTAACATTCAACCTTTTTTAACTTTGTTCTTAGAAGTTGAAGGTAGGGAGATACTGAAGAGCTTTTTATGAGTTACTGTGTTGGTATCACCCAGAACTGCCTCACAAAAGGTTAGGAAGTTCAGGATAGCATCAAAGCTCATACATGTATGGCTTTTCTGCCTGAACTCTGGTAGCATAGTCATGATTAAAGGCTCTTTTGGAAACTTGGAGTATTCCCTAAACAAAACAGAATATAATACAGAAAACATGGCCCCAAGGGATAATAAAGGCAGATGAGCAGTGACAAATGTTGCCAATCTGTTCCTCTTCTTGCTCCTCACAGCTATTCTTCAAAGAGGAAGAACTTAGCAGAGAAAAGAATTTGCTCCTTTGTGATAAAGAAAGCAATGAAACGAACTGGAAACCCAGTGTTACGAAAAAAAGAAAAACTAAAATTATCTAAATGCTTATTTGAATATAAATCTCTTCAAAGAAATACAAGTAAAGCAAATTCAGAGCCTCTGCTAACTGATATAATTCCCCTGAAACCAATGAAAATTTAAATTAGCTAAAACTCTGGCCTTAGAATTTTTTTTCTTTTCCTGTTACCAGGAAAGACATTCTGCTTGAATGAGTCCATGTGTTTCCCTCCACCCCTCTACCCACTCACACCCTACTTCTCATGAAATGTAAGACCAACTAGAGGAGTGGGCTGTAGTCACCTCTTCCAGGGACTGTCTTGCTCTGCAGGTTTTGCTCTCCCATTTGGGCTGCTCCTGCGTTCTCTCACTTCAGCCTTCTGACATTTTTGTATTTTCTGATGCCCAGTTTCAGCAGGCATTGATAAGGGCAACAATCCAGTGCTACCGCTGTACCAGTGGTTGCAGCACTCAGTTGTGAATGTCAACTGTGAGATACCCTAAGTCATCTATAAAAAATGCTAAAGAGAGAACCTGAAATCATCTGAGTTTTGTACTGAGTTAGAGCTATAATTGCTTACTACCTCTTGAACTGACACAGGTGCAAATCATTGGTACAACCTGACTGGGTTAAATGGGAGTTAGGCACTGAAAAGCTCTACTTTTTCAAACTGGGGACTGTTCTTGGCATTAACAGGAACTTGGCAGTACCCTGCAATAACAGTAACCTAACTGTCACCCAGGCAACCCAAGAACATTAGTAGCCCGCTAATTAGTAAATAATAAGCAGTTATAGCCTTTCAGGAGCCTCAGAATGATTAATCACATCTTTAATGAATAAAAAATTCATCTCCTGTGTGCTACACTTAAGTTTTTAGTGAAAGTGGGATTTAGGGCTTGTCTTGGGAGACAGTGAGACAGGGTGGAAACTGTGCTGGCTAGTGCACACTAACATGCCCTGTAAATGCTTCCACTGACTTCTGTATCCTGGACCAGTTCTGCCCAGCGTTTGATGCCTGGTGCATGTGCCCATGGCAGGAGCCTTCTCAAGCTTGGCTACTCCAGGCTTAGTAGAGGAGATGGTCACCATCAGGTGGACCAGGGGGATGTTTCCAAATGGGAAACAATTAAGAAATAAGTTATAAGCAAAGGAAAAATTACTGCTGGTAGTTTATAAATGAGTACAATTAATTGAGTTACAGTTTAATTAGTCTATATCCATAACTTCTTTTGTCTCGTTTCCCAGCATTTGGAGGAGAAGTTATCATGCGACTCAATAGGATGCTTGTTGAGTAAGGACTAATAAATTTGGCCTTTATGAACTTCTCTTAATTAAGTGCAAATCAATACTTCTTAAATGAATTATAGTGTGATTTATGTATGATTTACGTCTCCCCTGCTCTCCAGAATATACCTGAAAGCTTTAGAATATACCTGAAACCTTTGACTAGTTAAGCAACAGTGAGTTGGTTAGAATTTTGCTCTAGTGCTTAAAATGGTTTGTTTAGATTATGGTTTGTTTTGTTTTCTTTCCAAATAATGTTTCCAGTGTTTCTGCATTTTTTAAAGATACTGGGGGAAAAATAACCTTCCAGATCAGGCAAGCTCCCATTTTTCTGTTTCGCTTGGGGTTTTTTTGTGTTCTTGTTTGATTTTTTTTTTTTTTTTTTTTTTTTTTTTTTGGGTTTATTTTTTTTNTTTGTTGTAATGCAATTACTTCATACAGAGGACAACAAGGCTGTTTCTCTGAGATGTTGGCAAACTGATGATGTCAAGTGAATATTAATTGTTTGCTGAAGCATAACTTTTTAATTGCCTCATGGAAACTATGGAAATCCTGTAATTGGTCATAAGCTGCAAAGGAGGGTGTGGCATCTGCATCTTATCTTCCAATGTTGTTGTTACTGTCATTTTTGTCCCTTCCTTTTGCCACTTCCGTGACTGCCAAAATAACTCCTTGGAGCTGTGCAGAAGATATATAGTTAGTAAGCAGCAACCAACATTTGGGCTTTCTTCACTGAAGTTATTGTGTATGCATTGATTTTGTTTGTTTATTTCCAACTGCCTCACTAATGAGGCAGTGACCAAGCTGGGCCACACACAAATGAAGGTTTGCCCCAGGCAGCTGGTACACGTGCTGCTTTGAGTCACTGCTGCATTTGTTGTCTGCCCTTTAGAGCTCCTTTTCCCAGACATCTCAGACTGACTGTACACTGCATGCACCTTAGGTCATCTTTTGTGCCTGTGAATATAAAGCACTCTTAAACGAAATTCACTTTAAAATGCCACTTGCATTAGTGGGAGCATGTCCTTGCCTTCCTTCATTTCTACCTTCTGCCTTCTCTTTCATAAAATGAAATGACCATAGTAAGAACCAGAACAGTTTAGAACCAACCCTAACTCCTTTCTTCGTGGTAATATTGATTATTAATGCATTAGGAGTAGACACAATACAACATTTATACGTCTGTGAGTTAAGCATCAGTTGTGAAGCAGGATTTAGAAGCCAGCTCGAGGAAGAGAAGAGAAAACCCCTAAAACTTCTGTACCTGAACTCAAGCTTCTCTCCAGTATCTGTACATATGAATCAGAGTTGTAAACAGTCATATTTCCATTTGGAAACATTGTTTCAGTAATTTGGCCTGCTAAAGCATTGTTTTTTGTAAAAAAGCAATCAGAACCCATTGTTTTGGAGGTGGTAGGTCAGTTCATCATGTAATAATGTCCAAGTATAAGGAATGCTTCACTGAAAACAGAAAATCATACTTCAGATGTTTCTTCATAGTGAAGGCCTATGCCCTGTAACAACTAAATTATGGGGCATGAAGAGGCAGCTCACAGATTCTGTTACAAATGCAAGACTCGAGGCAGACAGCAAGCAGAAGCCCTCAATGGGAATCTGGATTCTGCTCCTACGACTGCTTCTGTGCTTTGTCAACTATTGAATATAATTTACATGAATATTTTTTAAGAACAGAGTCTAGAACTCCTATAAAGGCACTACAGATATTATGAAGCTGCTATGCACTGCTACTGCTCACTGCTAATCTCTGTGGTCACATAATTTGTCTGCTGTAACTCATCTCCAACAAAAGGTAGAACAATCCCTTAACACACTTCATATTAGAGCAGGTGACTCTCCTGAGAAGAGTTTAGTTGAAATACCTTTGGCTGATATGGATATAAATGCCCACCTTTTCACACTGCACATATTCGGCTGTATTGCCACTTTATTATGAAAAATGCAGGCAGGTGCATCACCTTTTTCAGAGTTACTTTTATTTCTGCTATATTTTTCACACACTCCATGACTTTTCAAAAACACAAATGTGAGTATGTCTAATCCATAAACACCCATTTGTAAGTGTTATTAGTTTGGCTGATTTTCTCCTGACGTAATTATTTGCTATTTTGTAAAAACTTATTATTTACTGAATTGTTTTTTCAGATATGTTTTGGCGTTCACAGAATCACGGAACGGTAGGGGTCAGAAGGGACCTCTGGAAATCACCTAGGCCAAAATATTAATATTTGGAATCATATTTAGGAATCAAGGTTATCAAAGGTGGTCAGAAGTTTGAGAAACTTGCTTAGGTGTAGTATCTTGACTGACAGTATGCTTGACCAGAGTCTAGCTATCACACTATTAGTGCTTCAACTAATTTGTAATATTAAAAAGTGATGGATTCTGTTTGCAAATACTATCATGTCATTCCTGATGTAGAAGTTGGTATAAATATTTCTATTGGAAGTTCATTTAACTTGCATTATATAAAATTGCTGTTACAAGGAGCTACACATCAAACTGAAACAACTAAGAAGGGAGCTTTGTATAGCATGGGGTGTACAAAGTCAAAGCTCAGGAGAAGCCTTTTTAAACATAGATTTTTTTTTTATTTTTAATTTTTTTTTATCTTGGAAAAGGAAGATCTGTAAAGTTCTAGAAAAATTATAGAAGATTCAAGGTCACAGGCTGACTGGTTGAGTGGTGTGTTCCATGCTCTTGTCTAGCTGAATGCTAGAACATTACTTTTCAAACCAGGCTCCTCCCGCACCCATGTGACTCATAGGATTTCTATGAGCTGTCCTAGCCACCAGTATATATATGCAAACTGCCAGGACTGAAGCTTTCCGGTTTGGAAGCCCTTCCACAAAGCTCCAAGAGGAGCTTGAGGTCTGAGTAAGGTCCAGACTGTGGCAGTACCACCAGAGCTTCACTTTGCATTTACTACTTGCAAATATCCTGTTTGCGTGCCATGACCACACCGATAATGCAAAGCAAACCTCAGATATGAGTCTTCAAAGGTCAGGTGGCATGTCATCTGCTAAAGCATAATATAACAGAAAACATGATTTTACGTGTGCTGGAGCGGTTTTTATATTAGACTGTCTTTTCAGTGGAATTCTGTAATGTACCGATCTGTAAAATGGGTGTTTTTGAGCAAAAGAAGAAATGAAACAGAGCTAACAAAGAAATCTGCCCTTAAGTAGAAGACAGTGTTGATAGCTGTTAAGAATACTGTAAAATTTCAGTAAGCAGCTGCAACTTAAGCCACACACCAACAAATCATATGATTTTTCAAAAAACCTTGAATGGTTTTTGAATAATTTTAATTTTGTTACAAACAATGAGAAAGCACTGAGTAACAATCCATTCACAAGGTTATTTTTACGGAAAAAGTTATTTTCAGAGCTGAACTGCACAGAGAATCAGATGTCTGCAGGAATATTTGACTTGTGTGCTAACCAATCTGTGGGATATTTGTTATGCAAGTAATTTGTACATTTTCATTTCTTACTATTATAAAAGCCAGGTCATTAGCCATTCTTTGTACCACTGCTGTGGCAGATGTGTCCAAAAGTCAGTGGCCTAACTAATCTACCCACAAGATCTAAGATATCACCTCAAGTTTCAGAATGGCGTTTTCTGGAAATACTATTGCAATTTGTCATTTTATCATGATAGCTTTTTAAAGGGAGATTTATATCAGACATGCTTTATGAATCCGCTCTGGTGAATTAGCAATTGGTGTGATTCCTCATGGACATCAGAAATATGAAAATGTACTTACTACTTTGGCAAGCAAACCTGGCATTTTGGAGAATGAGGCCTTCAAAATCTGTGCATCCTCACTGCAAGATTTAACTTATGGATTTTTATGTTGGTTTTACACATGATGTTCCACAGAAGAGACATGTTATCATCAGATGTAGTTCTTTTAAACAGTGGTGTAATAAATCATTGGAAGAAGCTAAAAAGGGATATTTTAATTTCTCCATCACTTTCACTCTTTAAATTGGGATTAAGTGTCATTCTATACACTAATCCACAGTCTTTCTACAGCTTTATATAGGCAGATAGATACAAAGATATATGCACAGTAGTAATATTATGTGTAATATTATATTTCTCAAGATTTTTTTTTTTCTGGAAATGTTGCTTTCTTTTGTTTTCTTATTTTTTTTAGAAGTAGTATTTCACAGATTTGGCTACTTGACTTTCTGGGTTTCCCATATTTTGAGGAAGGGAGAAAGGAATCAAACCCACAGGCTGAAAAAACCTTCTCTGACAGACTGTTGTTGCTCATCTTGCTCAAATCAGTGTTGCAAATTCATTGGACTTTTTAAGCAGAATGTAAGAGCTAACAGCAGTGTCCTTTTAGATTTTTGAGGTGTGAAGCCTCTGTGAAAGATCTTGACAGTGCAGGAAACCCAGGTTTACTGCCTCTCATGCAAGCTACCAAGTTTCTTTATAGAAAAAGAGTAACAAAGGTTTGTGCTACTCCCACATTAATCGAGTGCAATTGCAAAGATGGAAACAATTGACAGGATCAGTTCACTGGTTTAAGAAAGGATTGGTTAGATTCAGCATCATATCACCTAATTGTTATTAAATTCTGCTGGAACCAGTATTTATGTGCATCAAACTGACATGGTGCTGAACTCAATTTGCTTTTTATTTGTTTTACAAAGCCACTCTAGCAGACTGTGTCCAGGTCTGGATGTAATAATATCATTGAGAAATCTGAAAAGAAAAATTCACATACCTATAAATGGAATTATCTTCTGTTTATAAATGCAACAGAAAAGATTGGAAACATTAGGGTTTTGCCTCAGTCTTGCTAATTTGGAGTGGTACTGGCCAAAACCTTTTCATGTCTTTAGAGTATGTGAATAACGTTTATTCCTGTTAAGCTCATGTCCTGCCCTCCACCTTCGTTGTATATTTTTTTAAAAATCCATTCATCCTGTCTTCATCTGATTCTTATAATCTCACTGCTTACTTTGCATGTAGGCCCTATAGATAGAATCACAGAATCATTTAGGTTGGAAAAGACCTTTAAAAGATGTGACAGATGTCAAGTAATACCCACTGAAATCAGTAGAGTGCCTGTCATAGGGGACACAGTTACCCAAGCACAGTCCCCTGTGCCAGATGAGATGCCATAAGGTGCCCTGCAAGCCTCCGGCCACTGCCCCAGGAGGGTGGGAATCTCTCCTGGACCCGTCATCCTACTGCAATCTCCTCCACCCTTGAACATTGAGGTTAACACTAGGTGTCTGTCCACAGACTAGACCCCACCTTCACTGATCAGTGAGGGGCTCTGGGGAGCAGAATTCAAATATCATTTGCTCTATGTGTATGTCTTCTGCACATTTTTGTAAGACCACTTTTGAATTTAGCAGAGTTTACTTACCTATGCAGCAGAACAGAATTTGTTTCACTGCATTAAAATCAGTGTACACCATAAATCCTCAGAATCTCTTTGGCGCAGCTTGTGAAGCCGTATGTCTCAGAGAATTGCTTCAGATCTGTGTCAAGGCTTCTGACTCAGAAAACCTTGTATAATCACAAGGCAGTATAAATTTCAAATAAAACAATACATACTGTTTCTGGTGGGTTTTTTTACTTAAATCACATGTTTGTGTTCACAAGTCTACAGATCAGCAACCTTGATGTGCCTTTGAAAGTTTTCTAAAACTTGCAATCCTGAGTCTTGGCCGGCAAGAATTTAATCATTCAGTCATTTTTACATTCATCTTTTTTCTTAATGTCTTCCCTGTTCCAGGTGCTCTCTGGCATCTGATTTTGTGTTTCAAAAGAGGACTAGAGAGACTGATGTTGCAACCAGCCCTGCAGATGTTGATGTTCTTAGCAAACTCTAGTTGAGCTTCTGCTACAGATAGGAGTAGGTGGGACAACTCTCAAAATGTCCCCAAAAGCTGATATACGAGACATGGAGATGCCTTCCAAGGTGAAAAAAGAGGTGACAGTTGTATTCACAGCTCTAAACATAATAAGGAAATGCAGATAATGTTTCCTCAGAGACTGTCTATGGAGACATTCAGGAAAGTTCAGAAAGATTAACTAAAGCTATAAAGTTAAATCTCATAAGTAGAATGCAGAAATTAAGGGCAGGGTGAACCGAAAAGAGCATATGGGGGAAGGTAGGAGACGTGGCTTCTATTTCTGCCTCTGGCACTGACCTCTGCATGACCACCATGATTGGCGGCTGTTACTCTTCTCTCAGCTGAAAGGTAATAAGGGTGTTTTCCTAGTCTGAAAACAGTTTGGGATCCATCTAATATTATTATTAAGTTATTGTTATGCTGTTATTCAGAAATTGTTTTGCTTTGGAACCTTGACAAGATGCTCCAGTGTCCTATAAGGCAGGAAGGACGGGAGACTGAAGGCCATCCTCTTCCTGAAGGAGGTATTTACTTCTGGGTTTATTGTCTGGATTCCCTTTATAAATGATGGAGACTTCTGTAGTTCAGTTCATCTTCTCTGAAAGGAGATTCCCTAAAAACATCACATCAATTATGTCCTAAAATTGGTTTTCTCTTTCCATAGACTTTAAAGAGCACACAGAATGACCAGATCACAGCTGCCATTGGACGTTAGGTGAAATGAATCCTAACTTCTGAATTAATTTTCTGAGCATGCTAAGATACTGTCACTTCACATCGCACCAAAATTAATCTATTTTCCTAGAAAATTTTGCTGCCCTCTCCATTAACTCCCTACTTTCATCCAAAAATGCAAGAAGAAGATGAGTAATTGTTCATCTGAACAATTTCAAAGTTGTGCAATATATGCCTTTTGATATTTGTTTAATTATGTGATCAGCATATTCTTCCTTCTAACCTCCACACAAATACATTAGGTTTCCTACTGTGATAGATTTCCACATTTCACTTATTCTTAAATCCAAGTAATGGTGGTGGATTATTTAAACATCAGAGAGTATCAGGAAAAAAAAAAAAAAAAAAAAAAAAAAAAAAGTATTTCTAATTTCTTCTTCGGCTTGACTGGACATTGGTGAAATGGATCAATAGAAAGTGCTGCACTATCACCGTATCCAGGAGAGAGGTCCCTATAGTGTTTAGAATGACAGTGCATATCATTATGACGTTGACAATGCTGGTTGTGAGGAAGTGCTTTCAAAACTATCAAATGTTCCAGTACCAGAGAGAGAAAATACACCCGCTCACAATGAACCATGGACACACAAGTTTTCTTATTCTCTGTGGTCTTTTTTCCTCCTGTTCTCATAGCATTTGCCTCGGGGTTGTTAGCAATGCTTTTCACTGCAGTGGAGGACTCAAGGTCACGTGTCTGCAAATGTATGTTTTCCCCTAATGGCTGTGTGCTTTTACTCCCTTCTGCTGACATCTCAAATCTCAACTTCCAATGGAAAACAGAGGCTCCTACTACGCATTTTACCTCTCACTTTTATATGCTGTCTCCTTACTGGAAATGATTAGAGACGTTATCAGAGGGAGCTGCCAGTTTCTACCCTGGACAATCAGGCAAAATGTAAAAGCAGAGGAGTCCGCTTAGAACTGCTGAAAGGTTGGGGGTTTTTATGATCTGTGGTTCATCAGATTCTGGTATTTATGCCACTAGTGCAAATTCAGTGCTGTTTGAAATGAGGTCATAGAGCTGACTTGCTTTGTCAGTTTTGGTGTCGTTTTTCTTTTTATAGAAACTGAGATTTAATAGTTTTCAAAGAGAGCAGTAATAGAGCATTTGCAGCATATGCTATTGAAAGGTTGCATTGCAGGGGTTCAGAAGCATGCAAAAAGCAAAACCAGTAGTGAAGCTCTCCAAGGAGACAAGGTTAGCTAAAACTGAGAGTTCCTCTCATTGCAGTATCTTGCCAACAAGTCACAGATGTACAACACATGAGCAAGTGAAAAAGTGATTATGAGGGTTATAATGGCAGCCCTGAATCCATAGTGCATAATGTATTCATCCCAAGGTACATTTGTGCATCTGTTAAGGCATTTTTACTAGTAGCGTAAGAGCTTTTAAAACCATTTTTCTGAACTGTTTAGCTCATTTGCAGTGTTTAATTGGTATTTTATATTTTTGTCCTTATTACTTTCTGACATTAAGCCATGACACAATGTAGGAATATATTATAGTGACAGTTGTTCCAGCTTCCGCTTATGATTCATCCCTTTGAGCTCTGTCATCGTTTTTGCATATTTCTTTTTGCCCTCTTCTGCTTTTGCAGAGTCCCTGCGACACTAAGTTGGCCCCAGCCAGGCACGACAGTGTGTCTGAGTCTGGGCTTGTTTCCCTAGAGGCTCATATAAGCCAGAACACGGCCTAAGGTCCTTTGCTGAGAAATCAAGTAATTTCTGTACATTTCTGTTCTTCCTCTTGCCATACAAGCAAAATTCTGCTCCAATTTGTATTTGATCTCTCTGACACTTGAGTAACACCCTGGCAATTATTCACTAAGCCTATTTCTTCCCTTACCAATGTTATATTAAAAACTGAGATTAATCTTGATCTACAGCAGTGGGAGTGAGAAGAGATTCTGGTCCAGTGATCCATTTCCACCTTCCCCTATCCAGGTGTTGTTCATGCTGTTTTAAATGACAGCTGAAGTTGGTCTTTTGCCATCTGAATTCTAATTACTTTTCCAACTCACCACATCTCCCGGCTGTATTTACAGAGAACACCAAGCCCCACCTGCTGCCTTTGGCCTTGAGGCCTAAAACTTGTCTTGGTTATGAAATTAGTCTTTTTCTTTTTATTTTGTGTTTCTTTTTTCTTTTTTTTTTTAATATAAATACAATAATCCCAATTGGTCAGACACTGCATACAGCCCTTCATACCAATGAGACACAAGAATAAAATGGACAAAAAAAGCTGAGTTATTAGAGTGACACTTGTTTGGCTTCACTATAAGGTACTCTATATATGGTGGAAGTTAATGGAGATCCTGTCAGCATGATTAAGTCATTTGTAAGTGGGGTGAAAAATAAAGCTGTATAATTCTCCATTTATCATCTCCCTGAGCTGTTCCATCCCACAGCAATGATATCACCAGCACAAAACTCTTCAGACAGATCTTCATCCTGACCAGAGCAATGCTCTCTGAGCTTGTTGGTAACCCCATGTTTCAGTCTCCTCTGAGGTACAGCTTTTTTTTCCCCAGTCAATGTAGATTATGTTCACTGTTTCACACCTCTCAGCTTTATGAATTATTTCCCTGAAAAATAACTCTAACAGATATGTCAGCTGTGATTTATTCTGTATGATATTATAACAAATTGCTTTCATGAGTTGATACTTTGCCAGACATTTTGTGGCCTCCAGGCCTGAATCTCTCTGTGTTCACCCCAGTGTAAAGCAGGCACTGCTGAATTCACTGCTGATCAGCACATGAGTAAAACGAGCACATTTGAAAACAGAACAAGATCTTAAACTGACTTTTTGAAAGATGATAAGTGATTTGGGGAATAAAACTTGAGGATGCATGAAATGGAACTTAAAGGAGTCATGGCATGACAAAGGGCAAAAAGTCAAGCGTGGATTTGTTTGGTGGGCTAAGGAAATTTTATTTTGTCCATCACTTAAGTTACCCAGTGAAGGGTATGGTCCTGTAACAGATACTGTTGGACATGACTGAAAAGTCACACTGCTGTTCCTGGATGTTAACATTACAGAGCCCCCACCTCTGCTCCATTTCCATCAGTGAAACTCCTGCTGGCTTGGAGAAGAGCAGGTTTGTACTTTGGCAAGAGTACTGTTTGAGACTAATTTACCTTTTCATATTCCATCGCATTGGAGGGCAAATGACTACTTGGAGATCTAGATAAAGCACCACGCTTACTTACCAGTATCATAAAATGATGGATTGATTGATAAATTAATTAGTACCTAATAACCAGAGGAGATGTGGAGAGTTGTGCAGGCTGGAAGAGACCAGTTTAAATGTTAAACAAAAGAGAGAAAGATGAGGTGCAGTAGTGGTTTGTAGGACCAAATGTGCTGTGGTAAACAGCAATAGAGAGCAGAAAGAAAGGTGAATGAATGTCTTGAGACAAACCACGTGTACAAACATAGATCTGAAAAAATAGATTCGTACAAAATGTTTTCCTGAGGCTCTGAAATGTGCAATCTTTAAAAAAGGCACAGGGTAAGAACAGAACTTGCACTCCTTTTGGTGTCTAGGAGCTTTGCACCTCAATAAAAAGACAACCTACTCAGCTGGTGGCTTGGACAGATACAACTCTGACAGTCCCTATAGAGGGTGCCTTCAAGTTTGTCATGTGATGAAGCGAGGTCTTTGCATTCGATGTTTGGTTGGAAGGACACACCTTCAGAGCAACCTGTCTGGTCTCCTTTGCTACTCAGGTAACACAAGGAGGGGGGTGTATGTATGAAGGATGAAGTATAGGAATTAGTGCAGTAACAGAAGACACCCTTGGCCTTCCTCATAAGTTCGTTCCTCACTGGAAGCCCTTAGCTGCCAGCATGAATGTTAAAGTTGCCAATACGAGACAGCCTGAGACCTACATAAGGCAATAATATGTTATTTCTGTTTTATAGAGTGGGGAGTCAGATTCAATCAGGTTATCTCTACCTTTAGAAGCCTACATTTTGTACCAAAAGTGTGCTGGGCAAAACACAGGAAAAAAAGATCAAATTGTTCCTTAAATATCTTTAAATACTTAGTCATTAGTATCTGTCTTATGCTTACTCTTTATCATTGTTTAATTGATGGTCTCAGGTCCCAGGTTATAGAACATATTTTTAAAAGAACTTCACAATTTCACCCCTCATCATACCATTATACAATAAACAGTAACCTTATTTTCTCAAAAATTGTCCTATTAAAATACAGCGAATACCCTGAATAACCTCTGTGTGAACCCTGATCCTTATTATCTTGCAATTTCAGTTGCTGCAGTATACTCCTCCTATCATCTCTGTGACTAAAAAGGTTTTCCTTTGAAATCTGCTCAGCTGTTTCTCTCTGTGTAGCCCATTATTCCAGTGGAAAATGTCTCTGTCCTCTACCATTTGCACAAATGGCATAGAGCTGCTGTCCACGTGCTGCCCACATGGTGACTGAATGACAAGTGTGGTCCCCCCTGCTCCAGCCACGAGGTCAGGAGTGTTATCCCAAGCCCCACGGCCTTTCTCAGCTCCACAACTGGGAAGTGGAAAACACAGCAAAGTGTTCTCTGAGGTGCTGGCTTTGCTAATTTTTACACCACCATCATCTCCCCCACAACACTAGAAAATTTTTTCAGGAAAAAAAACATTGCCAGAAGAGCTTTTGTGGTAAAGGACAGGCAGAATATTATCCATCCATCAAGACAATGTGGATGGGTTATTTCTCAGAAAGCTAACACTCACTCTGTGGGAATATGTCTGTACTTGAATAGTTTTACACCTATTTTCTGCTATCTTTTTACCCTTTTTCTTCCAGAACCTTTGTTCTGTGATATCTCTAGAGAACCTTTTCTACCTTTTCTCCCTGGAATATTTAAGCCAATGTCCACTGGTCTACTATATACCACTATTTATCATGAGGAGTGTCTTTCCTCCTCTATCTGTTCATCAAAAGAACAAAAAATAGATGGAATGAAAACTGTGGAGGCCCAGAGTGACAGGGGAAGTCAAGTTAATTCCATTGTTTCAAAACACAGGAAAAGAGATGTGCCAAGTCCCAGTAAGATTGTTATTTTGATGGGTACTGGTGGAGTACAACAAACAGGTGTTAATAGGTGGAAACAAATCCTGTCTCACAAAGCTAGTTTTCCTTTAATCAGGAGCTGAGGAATTGGCCTCTTTCTCTCTATGCAGCTTTCATGAGTCTGAAATTGGCAAAGCCTCAAGCTCCACTTCTACTCCCAGAACAAGATTTTGAAAGCAACATAGCCTTTTGGTTTTTCATCGTCAAGGAGATTGGGCCATTTCAAGGCCCATTCCATAATAAATTACTACTAACTGCCAGCTGTTAACAAACTCAACATTGTCTCCCTTCTGTATAAACAGCTGTGTTACAAGAACGAAAGAAAAGGGGAGGGAGGAAAGGGCTTGTTACAGCCCCATGGTGCCACTGAACTTTGTGTGCTCTGATTTGTGAAGAATTCAGTGATTGTTCTTTAACAGAACATGAAAGTAGTGCAATAGGAAAGTGAGCAAGCATTGGATGACCTGTGATATTATATGATTTCTTGCTGTATAGCAGAGCTTGGGCACTGAGCTATTCAGAAAATATCTACTTGCGACCCCAAAGAATGTATAGACTATGGCAGAGTGCACTGCTCATTGGAATAACCTATTTGTCCTTTTAATACTCAGTTTACAAGTTTGATAATGAAGCCTCTGGGAACAGTATCAATACAATCAGTATACACAATACTCCTACTGAAACTTTGCAGCAACAACCCATCAACATACCAGAGAAAAGAAAAAGGTTGACTAAGTGGCCTGTGTACTTCAGTAATGCAGAATTGTTCAGTTCTAATGCAGCATTTGTTTGCCAGGCCAATCTGGTAATAGTCATTGTGACAAAATACGTTTACATATGTGCATCAGTGAACAAATTTAATGATGCTGGATAGCATAGTAACAAGAAGTTGTGCAAAATGTTTTGCTAGAGACTACAATCACTTGAGCTGGGGATAACGTATGAAAAGAAAAAAAGAGTATTGAAATTAGGCTCAAAAAAAAGGGTTTGAAAATACAAGCCTCTTTTGTGCCACTAGAAATGTACTCTGCTGACAAATCCAGACAAAAAGCAAAGTATTTTGAGGCACTGTCAAGGGTTTGTTAAAATATGGCTGGACACTGAAGCAAAGCCAATTTACACAGTACCAGTTGGCAAGCACAGGGGTGTTTATTCTGCTTGATAAGCATCTCCTTAGTAACTCTATGAGTCAATAAATTGGGTTGATGAGCAGCATGTGGAGGGAAAAATACTTGAGTGCAATAATAGTGCAACATGGAGAATGTTAACCAAATGTTAGGGATAGTAAATTGCAATCAAGGCTGCAGAGGTTGCTTTTTGCAAGGGGGTTCAGGGTAAATGCACAAAAGGTGAATAACAAGCAGCATGCAAGGGAAGATAATGGGCCAGATTAGCCTGCAGCTCACATCCATGCTTATTTCCCTCTACTTGCTCAAGTTAAATCCTGAATCAATCTTCCCTGTTTGACAGTCCTTTATTTGAATTCCTGTTGACTGAGTGACAATAATTGTGAGTGGTAAATAGGGGAAAAACAGGTCTTTCTTCTGGTGGGCTATGACTGACCCATAGACAAGCTAACGTTTGTAACTGTAGTTTAAAGGACTTTAAATCCTAAGACTACTTTGGTTGCTCTCCCCCAACAACTGTTGTATTTGATGCCATTTACAAACTACAGACAAGAGACGAGTAAAAAAAGAGTGATCAATGTAAATCCCCATTCCTGAAATGAAGTTGCATAGGAATCCCTAACACTACCAGGGTAGACCATTGTTGATTGTAAATCTATAAAAATCTTCTTGTTTTGTATCTCCCCTTTTTCAACCCTTTCCTTCTAGGCTAGACTCTCTGGGGAAATTTCAGATGAGTAACACTGCCTGAAATGATCAGCAATAATAATAGCATAGAGAATGGAATTTTAAATTCCAGCCATATATTTAGTAATCCCCATTGCTGTCTAAGGGAGCCAAGCATATTTAAAATCAAATACAGAAGGCCTAATGCATAAGATGAATACTCTATGAGGTCACGGAGAACAGTTATGATTATCTAGTCTGACCTTTTGAATAACTCAGACCCTGCTGTTTCACCTAATCATCCCTACACCAAACCCATAAGTTTTGATTACACTATGACAGATAATTCAGAAATGCAGCCAGAACAGATTTAAAGAATTAAAGTGACAAAGAATCAATTGCATCATTAGAAAGCTGTTCCTGTGGTCAGTTACTAAACCTGATTCACATAAAACGTTGACAGAATCTTTCCCCCAAACAGAGTACTCTGATGAAATCAAAGTTCTTCACAAAACCCTGTAGGGTGGTTGGTTTTGCTTCAGGTAAGAGAAAAGCATCAGGCAGATACATTTAAAGTTTTCCTGTTTTGAAATGGCTTCACTAGAAATCCTGGTTTTATATTTTACTATAACAAAGTGAAATAAAAGCAGTCCAAATTCCTGAATCTTCCTTTACTAAGAAATTTTAATTTGGGGCTCCATTTAGTCAAAATACAGGTATATATATATAAAGAGATATATTATACCCTTAGTTGTTCCAGCCATTTTATTAATTACCCTTGAAATTAAAAAATCTTAGGATCCAGCTGAACTTGAGCTGAACTGACTGTACCTCTGGACAGAGGAACTTATTTTTTTATATAGTAGCACGTTTGATGACCAGTAATTACAATTTTCTTTATTTCTCTCTTGTGAACAGGTAAATTTTTAAACTTTCTCCTGGAAAAAAAGGATAGATTGAGGTTATGTAGACCACCGCAAAGTGTTTTTTCTACATTTTAAATCCTTTTTGGATTTTAATTTAAATCTTGGTGGCTTTTTAAAATTTCTTTCTGATTTTCATCATCCACTGAACTATTGGTACTTCTTACTTTTAGTGTACAGTCACTGCCATTAACTTCTAATAAGCCTCTTAGCCCTCTTCAGTAATGTATTAAGATGCAAGTGATCAAATTTAGATAGCATTGCATCTTATCCTGACGATGCCTAAAATACGGTGGATGAATCATGCCCTAAAAGTGCTGACTTCCTTTCATTGACTACCAGTGGAGCTTTGATGACAGCTCAAAAGTAGACATTAGCACTGTAGATATTGAAAGGTTGGTGGGATTAATTCCTCTGCAAGAAACCAAGTCTGAACCAGTTGTTGGCTTGCAGACATACAGTTTCTAAATATTTTTCTGTATTACACTCACAAGAGGTTCCTTGCCTTTGTATAAATGGAAAATATATTCCAAGGTGAAAATGCTGATTCATTCACCCATTTCTAACTTTGATTTAAAATATATTTTTTTCTGTGTCCAGCAATGACTGTCGACAGAGTCATTCAGGCTAAACAGAGGTTAAATGGAATTATATTTTAAATTCAAGTCTCACCAAAAAATAAAAAGTGATGGCAGGAGGATGTTTATGTATCACTGAAAATTGTAAAGACACATCTAAATTGCACCTGAACAGTGAGTAAGCACAATAATTTCTTTGTCTTACTATTGCTGCTACCTCCCACTATCACAATATTTCACTTCCTACATGTTGACACAGCATTTCTGTATAACAAAGAAGACAGACTCATTTACTTGACTCATAAGACTTAATAAGTTCATCTTTAAAAGGTCTTTCATCCACTCCATTTTTGGTCACTCTAATTAGGTGGTCAGTGAGAATCCAGGCTGTATGGTGATTTTTGAAATTTGTGATTTATTCTCATAGAAACATAGGATAGTTTGGGGGTTGCAAAGGATCTTTGAAGGTCAACCCCCCTGCCACAGGAAGGGACACCTCCCACTAGACCATGTTGCTCAAAGCCCCATCCAGCCTGGACTTGAACACTTTGAAGAATGGGGCATCCACAACTTCTCAGTGCAACCTGTTCCAGTACCTCACCACTCTCACAGAAAAAGAATTTCTTCAGATATCCAATCTAAATCCACCCTCTCTCACTTCAAAATGGTTGTCCCGTGTCCTGTCACTACAAGCCTTAGTAAAAAGCCTTTCTTTGTAAGCTCTCTTTAAGTACTGAAAGGCTGCAATAATGCTTTACCAGGGCCTTCTCTGCTTCAGGCTGAACAGCCCCAACTCTCTCAGCCTGTCTTCACAGGAGAGGTATTCCAGCCCTCTGATCATTCTCATAGCCTTTCACTAGTCTCATTCCAACAGGCCCATGTCTTTTGTGCTGAGGACTCCAAAGCTGGACACAGTACTCCGGGTAGGGGTCTCACAAGAGCTGAATAGAGGGGCAGAATCACCTCCCTCAACCTGTTGGCCACACTTTTTTAGATCTGGCTCAGGAGACTGTTGGCTTTCTGTGCTGCAAGTGCACATTGCTGGTTCATGTCCGGTTTTCCACCTGCTGGTATCCCTAAGTCCTTCTCCTCAGGGCTGTTTTCAACCCATTCATCCCCCTGTCTGTATCGGTGTTGGAGATTGCCCTGACACAGGTGTAGGACCTTGCACCTGGCCTTGTTAAGCTTCATGAGGTTCATATGGGCCCACTCCTCAAATCTATCAAGCTCCCTTTGGATGGCATCCCATCCCTCAGTCAAATCAACAGCACCACTCAGCTTGATATAATCTGCAAACTTGCTGAGACCCACTTAATCCTACTGTCTGTGTCCTTGATTAAGATATTAAATAGTACTGGTCTCAGGACAGATCCATGAGGGGCACCAGTTATTACTGTTTTTCCACTCGGCTATATATCCACTGAACTCCTTAGATGTGGCCATTACAGAATTACAGAATGATACGGGGTTGGAAGGGACCTCTGAAGATCATTTAGTCCATCCCCCCGCCAGAGCAGGTCCTCCTAGAGCAGGTTGCACAGGAGCTTGTCCAGGCGGGTTTTGAATGTCTCCAGAGATGGAGCCTCCACCACCTCTCTGGGCAGCCTGTTCCAGTGCTCTGCCACCCTTAAAGTGAAGAAGTTCCTCCTCATGTTTAGATGGAACTTCTTATACATAAGCTTGTGCCCATTTCGTCTTGTCCTATTACTGGGCACCACTGAAAAAAAGACTGGCCCCTTTCTCTTGACACCCACCCTTTGAGTATTTATAGGCATTAATCAGAACCCCCCTCAGTCTTCTCTTCTCCAGAATAAAAAAAAAACAATTTCCTCAGCCTTTAATCATAAGAGAGGTGTTCTAGTACCCTAATTATCTTTATGGTCCTCTGTTGTACCCTCTCCAGCAGTTCCCTGTCCTTCTTGAACTGGGGGGCCCAGAGCTGGAATTGGCCATTCAGCCAATAAACTACCAAACTTCTCAACAATAACCCTATGAAGTCTCTGACTAAAACACTTCTCACCTGTTGTCTCTCATGTAAAGTCTAGAAACTTGGTCTCTTTCTTAATATGCCTCAAGCAAATGTGACTTTCCTCTGGGGCCTCTAAATTTACTGGGGTAATTAAATAGGCAAATAGTGTTTACTGCTGACTGAAAATTCACTTTGCTCACTTTACTTTTATTTAAGAGCACTTCATAATGCTCTTCATTGTCAATAAAGGAAGAGTTGAGATCCCAGCCTGAATAACTTCTGCCCGGAGAATTCCTCTTGATTTTATCAGAACTTCTCCATACACAGAGGAATTAAAAGACCAGATGTTTGGGCAGGATCTGAGCTGGCATCAAAAGGGTAAAAAGCTGTACAACTCACAGTCATTTGTTCTATACAGTCAGCTTGTCTCCATCACAATTAAAACCTATTTATCTTTCATATCAGAAGAGAATTATGATTTTTTCCAGGCAAAAAGGGCTAGATTGTGTAGCAATGATAAGAATACCTTAAAAATATTTTATATCTTTTAATCATTTCAAGTGTAGAGGATAATTTATATTCTTCCATTTCAATTATTTTAAAATAACTTATTTTCAGGGATTTTTATTGTATTAAACATATAATAAGTATGGAATGAAATCATCAGATCGTTTGATTTAGTATATTATGCTCTTCAACAGCTATTTTACCCTAAGGCATGGATTAAATGGTGTCCCATTATAATATTTCTTTCTTCTTTGTTTATATCATTTCTTGCAGTATTTTTGAAGTCTAGTATTAGACCCGTATATTATGGTATTTTAGACAGAAAAGTTAATATTTTTTCCATTTTTTTGGGGGGGCTATAAACCTTGATAAAGGAAATTAAAAATGGAAAATTTTTTTCTCTTTAATTAAAGACTGACTTTTAACCAAACTATCCTAAGTAAAAATAATTTTGTAGCTGAAACTCCAGAATATGCTACACTTTGGTAGATATTTCATGGAAATCACTGTAAGAAATAGGCATTAAAACCAGGATTTCGAGATACTGTTTGATGTACCCTACAGTATTAAAGATTATAAAGATTCCCAAATCTGGCAGGTATAACTCAGGACTTCTAGAAAAGCCAGACATTGCAGGAATCAGAGCTGAGTGTGATGTTGTAGGACATCTTGGATGGCACTAATATTTACATAAGTGCTGGGCCTCTCCTTTAGGATGAGCTGAGTTGCTCTCTACAGTCCATTGACTGTGTTGACTGAAACTTCATTAACTTTGACAGGAGAGTAGACACTTAATGGACAAGGAGACATCTACATTTAAATGACTTAAGCTACAAAGTAAATTCTACCCTCAACCAAAAACTGTTGTCTAGACTTCCACTGTTGCCAATAAAGTAGCATCTCCTCAGGTAATTTATCCAGTCTAGACCCCATGACTCACCTCCCACAGATGTCTTGTTTACTTATACCTACTTTATTTTATGTGCCATACAAGCAAAAAGTTGTCAAGTCAGCATAAGTACAACCTTTGAGAAAAAATACTGTATCTACCTTACATAATTTTCATTGCGACTATGCCCAGTAGGTGATCAGCAAAAGAACCATGTACTAAGATTCCCTCCACAGCCATAATTCCACCCTTCTGTGACTTTGAATTATGTCATTGCCTTTTAATTAATTAATCACATTTCAAAGTAGTCCTACATCTTTTAGTCTGCTCTGAAGGAGGGACACAAACAGAACCTGGTTATTCATGGCAGTGTTTGGATGTCTTAACTAAAAGATCATTGTCTCTCTTTAGGCAATTCCCTATTCTTATTTTCTACTTTGCCTCTACATTTTCTGATAAATTAAACATAAGATTTGTGAACAAATACTCTTGACTGTGCCACCTTACTGCTCTTGAAAAGGATTTATTTTTAATTATTTTTAAAACAACCACTTTAAAACACAATCAAACAAATATTTTAAACTTTTTGTCAACAAACATGAGGACTGATTCTTTCAGATGTATAGCACAGAGCTTTAGTGCTTGAGTAAGCAATTACTAGAAGCCTTAGGAGTTTAACTTTCCCTTTGTGGAGCCTCCCCTAGCTAGAAAGAATATCTAGTGCAGGACATCACAGTAGCAAACAACTGAAAGAAGGAGAGATCACTGGAAAAATCTCTTAGTCCATGCTGCCTAGAGGTTTACACTTAGGCTAAGTTTTGTTTTGGTTTTGGCAGTTTCCAGCCAAAATTTCAAATATTTGTGGGCATCTCTTTAAGTGGTTATAAAAATTTCTGAGTTGGAGAAAAGTACAGTATTTTCATAGAATCAGAGGATGATTTGGGTTAGAGGAGACCTTAAAGAGCATCTAGTTCCCAGCCCCCTGCCATGGTCAGTGATACCTCCCACTAGACCAGGTTGCTCAAGGCCCCATCCAACCTGGTCTTGAATACTTCCAGGGGTGGGGCATCCACCAACTTCCCTGAAAAAACTGTTCCAATGTCTCACCACTCTCATACTGGAAAATTTCTTCCTAATAGCTAGTCTAAATCTACCCTCATCTAGTTTTAAGCCATTATCCATCATTTTATCACTACACGTCCTTGTAGAAAGTCCCTCTCCATCTTTCTTGTAGTCCCCCTGCAGATGCTGGAAAGGTGCTATAAGGTCTCCCCAGAGTCTTCTCTTTCTTCTAAGTTATCATTGGAAATTACTACCAAATGTTATTTAGAAGTTTCAGGTTGAAGACCATCTGTGGATCACACCAATTTGGGAGAGTGCCTATTTTTGTTTTAAATTATTAAGAATATGAAAAAAAAAAAGTATTAATAGTTTATGTTATGAGGTTGTAAGTGTTGATATCTGTGCTGTTGACTGTAGTTTCAGTCCTGCTGTACTCATATGAGATGCCTACCATTCCATCGTAATTCTATTGAAGACAACAAGGTAGGTGGATTACACATATTTTGAAACTGATACGCGCTTTGTCACTGCTGAATCTAAGAAGACTGAAGCTGGAGTTGAATCACACTAAAATGTATCTAACATGCAACATTTCAGCTGCAGAAATATAACCATAGTCTTCTGGCATCTGCTGGGTACATGTAACAGAATTTGTAAGATTTGGTACTAAGGGGTAGCAGTTCCTGCTGAATGAATGCTACAAAATCTCATTGCACAGCAATTCTTGGAGTATTAACTTCTTTCCAGTTGCTGCATCCTCATTTATATCCACTGCTGCATACTTGGATTTTACACGCTGTAAGTGTTGCTGTTCTTTTACAGGAGCCATTACATCAGTGTCAGATGCTCTGGATTGGTTCTACAGGGCAAGAAGTCAGTCATGTATATTCTTTAACAAAAGATAAAACAGTTTTCTGGAAAAGGGGGTTTCATTTCCCCACATTGCTTTTTGAAGGTTTTGCTGAGCAGCTTTGCTGATGTCACATTGCTTTCTAAATCACCCAAGAAACTTAAAAGTAATGTCACCACATGATTTTGGCAAGAGGCATCCACTTGCTATGAGAGCGGAGAATTAAGGAATGGCGTGGGAAAAGGGAGGAAAGTAGCACACAAGCAGTTTGGAGTTTTGGAATGTCCAATCATTGTAATGTGTGCAATACATACTTCAAAAAAGATCATGCTTAAAAGTTGATTTTTAAAATTCTGACTTAATCCTTCCCTGCTTCTCTGAAAACAGCTCCTTCTCTTCTCCCAGCTGTCTGCTTAAGCCACCTATTATCTGTAATAAAAGGTCTTTTTAAAAGCCCTTCCTAAATGGAGAGATGCACAGCAATGTTGATTTAATATTCTTAATGAACGAAATGTTATTTAGCTATTGGCATGAGACTGCTGACTCCTGACAAAGGTCATTCTGGGGCTGGACAATCTACTTTCTATAAAGGACTGACAAATAAGAACATCACTAAGGAATTGCACATTCCAGTTTTTTACTGACACAAATGATCGCATATGCAAAAGAGCAAATCTATAATTAAAAGTAACCTTGGGACATATGTAAACCTTGCCCTTATATTAGTCATAAAATTCATAAATAAAAAGCTCTAAAATTAGTTTTAAAATTAAAAAGCTGTCTCTTAATAGCATTTTATTGCTCTAGGGTTAGAGTAACATTCCATCAAACTAATGCCATAGCTGGCTTAGAATGGTCTCCTAAACCACAGCCTGCTATAAGTGAATACTACTATTTTTTAGAAATGATGGTGTTTAATAAGAATTGATTTTCCTAGATCCTCTTCATGCCTTTCATCAGATCTGGAAAACTTTTGCTATTTACACACTGAAATTCTCCCTAGAAAAGCTTTCTAGAACTTAACAAAGTTATTTTAACCTGTTGTAGGACTCTTTTAGAAACTAAAAAGCTGTTTGAAGATTTAACAAAATGAATTTTCTGAAACATATTTGTGTGTTATTTTGGATACGACTTTAAAAATTGTTACCTGTGGAAGCCTACCGATTCTGTCCTATTGAAGTCCAAAATCCTGACTCATAAACTTATTTTTAACTTAACTTAAAAAGAAATACTTTCTATGAACAAGTGGACATGTAAATCCAAGCAGGTACTAAGTAAGTGATGACTACAAAAGAAGCACAAGTATATTATGAAAAGTAGTCTCATCTCTTAAGGGGCTAGAAATGTTATTGTTGATTTCTGTTCTCTAAAATAATTCATGCATTTGACACAAAGGAACTGTAAGTTAACAATGAAGACTTCTAGCTCCCTTTTTAAAATGCATATTGTGTCACTGCTGTTGCACACCTTTGATCTGTTGCTGGTTTTGCTGTCATGTGTAGTCTTTTATTGTTGAATAACTATCTTACCAATAGGCATTCTCAGTATTTCTCTGCTATGGCTGACTGGATGGCCCAAGACCAGAACATATTTTAAGAAGCTTCCTCTGTCCATTTTTTTCTGGATGACTGCTTTGGGGAGACATTGCATTTGTAACCATGTTGAGTTATTTTGTTGGGCTAAAACATTGCAAAAGGTAACATATTTGTGAAATTAAGGCTGGCAAGGAGTGAAAAACTGACTGCAACAGAGTTGACCTCCTTGCACACACTCCCTGCAAAGTTAATTATCAGATTATAACTTGTCTGTGTTTTAAATGTGAGCCTTTAGATCTTTGCTTGGTGAATGTTTAGTATTCACTTTATGTTGTCTCAGTAGCAGCCTTACAGTTACTAGCAAATTGAAATTGCTTTTGTTGGCAAAAAAAATTCCAGTGTATGCAAAGAAATGAATCCTAGGGAACCCACTGACATTTATTTAGACTTGCTAAAGAAAATTTTTTGAAGCTTGAAGATACATATTCCTGAAAAATGCCAAATCTAAGTTTCTGTTACTTAAGTAAAAGCATCTGAAAGGATAAAAACAGTGTGAAAAAGTTAGAAGAGCTTTGAAGAAAAATAACACACACCTACAAAGGAGGATTTCATCAGTAGGGAAGCACTACACCTGCTTTGTTCAGCTCACCTTTACCCAGTGCTGGGTCATATCATATCATACACATCACACAAGACATCAGACACCAAGATCCAGGGGTGAGCATTTGCAGGGGCTCTGCCTGCATTCCTCTACTTCCCTGCATGTGAGCACCCCAAAGATGTTATAAGGTGCCATATAATTCTCTAGCATTTATTTAGAAGGATAACTTTCCTTCTCATACCCTGCCAAGGTCAGTACCCGCTCCCTGCACTGTCCCATCCCACACAGCTGGGTACCGCAGTTCAACAGCCTCCCATCCCAGCTTGCTCATGCTTCAGCTATATCTCTCCCTCCTTCTGCCTTCTGCCCTGGCTGAATCCTCTCCTTGTCTTGCCCATGAAGCGATGGCAAGAGCATCTCTTGTTTCTATTTGAGAGCTGACTAGTTTGGGGAAAAGGAAGCTTCCTGACAAGCTGTGGAAGGGATAAGCAGAATCTGGCCCTTGGACTGTGAATCTGACTTACATCTTACTAGACCATTTTAATTACTTGGTATGAAAATGCATGCCAGAAAGGAAGTACAGCCTGAACATGTGTACAAAATAAGATTCAAGTGAGAAAAAAAACCCCAATAAACAGGTGCTGATTCTGTTACAATTAAGGCTTGGTGGATGTTGTTTTTCTAAAAGCCTTTTTATCATTGCTGGAAAGCAAAGTAATTTTTGATAAAACCTTGTGTATAGATATATGGGTATATAGTGTGTGTACATATATCTTTATATATTATATAAACATTATACATGTATACATTGTGTATGTACACGCATATTACATATATACACTTTGTCATACAGCTCTCATTCTTTTTCAGCTGAAATACTTTTTAAAGTTCTGTTGTTTTCTGTGAAAAACTTCAAGAGATTTTGGCTTGATTTCTCTTCAGTCAGAGGCTTTTTTAAATCTTGAAAACTGTCTTTCTCACTGTTAACCATAGCACCTCTCTGTGTATATACTTGAAACATTTAACTCCATGACTATGCAATGACATAGCTTCTGAAACAATGATAATAATCTATATCCAGACAGGATTTTTCTATAACTGCTTTATATGAGCTATAGATGTGGCTGGGAACATTACAATATCATCTTTCAGAAATGGTTTTCATTTAAAGTATGTCACACAGGGCAAAAGCCAACGAAATAAAAATGTGTTGGAGCCTCAATCATGTTTAATTCTCTACCTGTCTACGAAGCTAGCCATTTGTGTCAGGTGCATTACACGTTTCTCCCTCACTCAGCAACACTGCCACTAGTAAACCCAACAATCAGAGAGTAAGAAGGGAACAGAAAAGCATAACATCACAAATGATGAATTCAGGGTTGCTTTACTCAGTATTTGCTCACTATCTGGCAAACAAAGACAATACTCAAAAACCAGAATATGATAGCTATAGCTGAGAAACAAAATATTTCATTTGGCTTTTTTTTTTCTAATTGGATGCTCATAAATCACAGTTTTGCATTTACAGTTCACTAATATATACAGTTCGCTAAATGAGCCTGAGTTCACCAAATATAGGGGATGTGTTTTGGTCTTCCTTTTTCCACTGAAAATCTCTAGTGAAATCAATTAATTTCCATGAAGGCAGTCTAAATTTAGGGCATGAAGTTAGATAACCTCAACAGACAGTAGATCAATCTCCTTTAGCAATGAAACAGAGCAAAACTGAAGATTACTATGAAGATACTTCAGTTACCGGGTTCTTTGGATTGTGCAGTTTACTGGATGTTCTTCAGCCGTTGGAGCAGGTATTGCAAGATCATTTCCCATTCAACTTTGTTTCAGTCAGTCATTTTAGCTTTTCTTTTTTTTCTTTTTTTTTTCTTTTTTTTTTTTTTTTTGCGAACTCTTTGGGTAAAATCAAATCACTCAGAATTCCTCTTATTGCACAAATTTTTTCAGCCAGTAAGGAAAAAACTACTGCAGCAGAGCAGAGCAGTGAGCTGACTAGGAATGTCAAGCAATAAGCAAATCTATTACTGCAGCAAAAAGGAAACAACTGGTGCTAGCCACAGCTGCTTCCTTATTTCTAATTTTTCAAAACGGCTTTTAAGATTCCTAGTTGATTCTTGTCAAGGAAATGTTCTTTCTTAATTGCAATACTCAATTACTGATTTGCCAGTCTGGCAATGATAGCTTTCCTATACATTGTATTTGATTTTTTTCTCTCTCATAAGTTAATGGAGCTAAAAGTCATGTTTGTTTGCACTGCAGCTTCTTCACTACTGATGCTGCCTGTTCTCTTTGCCCAGTTGCCTTTCTGGATGTATTTGATCATCATCAGCAAATCTATTTTTAGGTACTGTCCTTGAGAAAGAGGAGTGAGGAGAAAAAAAATAATGTGGACAATCTTATGTAGGAAATTCAGGGCTACATGAAACTGCAGAACGAGAAGAAATAAGAGGGGAAAGGGAAGAGTATATCCATCTTTCATTGGCGCTTAGGAGGGTATGAACTTCACCTTCTTTGTCTCACAAGTAAATCTGTTTGAAAAGCACTTGTAAATCTCTGGTGTTCAGGGCAGCAAAGGTTTCCTATTTACTTTTGCTGTTTATCTCCTTACAACATGAGGACTCAGAAAAATAGAACTGCTGTGGGTGCCTCAAACATGACGACTTCCTAGCAGAGCTAAGTAGTAACATTTTTCTTCTTCAGGTGCTTTCTTTCCTTCCTCCTGATAGAAAGTTTCAGATATAACTATGGTAGAAGAGCTTCAAAACCTAATTTTTTTACATCAAAATTGGCAAAGAACCACACTAGTCTCACTTCAACAGATGTATTAAACATTCTAGAGAAACTCAGTACAAACCCTTTAAATGCTAATTAAGCATTTTTTAAATGGTGCTGGTCCCTGTGGACTTGAACAAGAAGCATCGGTTGCTGAAGAGTAGACATTATGTCATTAAGCCATATAAGATGCTCTCAGTATCTCACCTGGCCTCCAACTGTCATTCTGGACAACTTATGTGTCTTCACATCCCAGGAGCTGCAGGAGCTGCTGGACCAGGTAAGTGTGTTATGGACCCTAAGAAAATATGTACAGGGGAGGCAAGTGAGCTTTAGCCTAAAAGCCAGTCCCTGGGCCCTTCACAGGTAGTGTTGGGTCCCAGTAACTGGTGAATCCCTGGAGAGGGCAGAGATAAGCCACTTCATCACCTTCCAGGTAATCAGCCTCAGGAAAGACCTGGAGATCTGGGGACTTCTTGTGCTTCTTAGCCAGCAGGGTATTCTGAAAAGGGAAGAGAGAGTTCAGAATCACTTGAAAATATTCAAAGGGTTAGGTTTTGGAAAGATGTCTTACATCTTTTTTTCCTTATTGCTTGCATCAGTAGTTCTGCTAAAACTGGATCTCATTACTTAGAGGTTGAAAGAACTTATAACAGACTCAGAACATAATCCCACTGTTCAGAAAACTTTTTTTCAGCATTTTAATACATCGTTCATGGCTTTTAACTGCTGTTTTGATCAAGCTCTCTCCTTGCAGAATGGTAAATTTCAGATTTTTGTAGGAAACCGAAAAGTTCTTAGTTTGCAGGGAGGCAAAACCTTACAGATAAATCTAATTGCAGCAATCTGTACTCCATGGGGTAATGTTTTTCATGAGAAAATGATTTCTATTATTTGTTGGAAGTATTATGCAACTTATAACATTGCCAGAAATATGATAAGAACAAGGAAGCTTCTATTATGCTTCTATTATGCTTTGGAACTAAAGCAAGCTCCAGTGGTATGGAAATTCACCATCGGGAAAGCTACTGTAAGAAAAGCTGGCTAAAGTTTGAGGTTAGTGAGAAAGTTCTGTCTGATGTAAGTTTAACTATTTACATACCTACATTGTTCATCAAGATAGTTTCACATTATCACAAAAACTATTGTTTTTCAGATTTCTTCAGAGTTTTTGTTGTTCTTTCATGATTATATTTCAAATGTCATGTAAGACTGTTTCTAGGCATGTTTGAGGACACAAATTCTGCCTGTTTCCTCTTTATTGTGTATCCATTCTAAGACTTTTTTCCTCACAGTACCAGCTGCATAAGTTGATACCTAGTGACAGAAGCACAGTGGAGTTTTCTTCACCTGAGATTTCCTGAAGAAGTCCCTATGGAAAAAATGGAATAAACTGTAGTCCTATAGCACTTAATTTGTAAGTTCTATGTGGAGTCCATCACAAGATTTATCCAGCTTTAGAATCTTTTCTTGACTTTTAAAGCTGCAGAATGAGGCTAAATCTCCCCTCTTAAGAGTTTTTCCACATGACTTCACAATTTGCAACCAATTCACATCATCAAAACAAACTGACATATTATTTCTAAGAATATATTTTGACTCTTTCTAGATTTACTTTTAAATAAATGACATGGCAAAGATACCATTGTACTCTAGGAGCTCCACAGAAGAAGCTACATTAGTCTTCAGCTCAAGGCCAAGCATGACAACTGCGTAAGAATCGCTTTTAATGACTGCTGTTGCAGAAGGCACCAAAAGACACAGGTTATGCCAATCCTTTTCTAATTCTACAAGTGTAACCGGAAGAAGATCTTCACTCTCCATTTCAGAGCTGTAGAGTTTGTTGGTCCCCATTGTCTCATTCACTTGCCAAAAATTTGTGAATGTGTAAGATTTTTTTTTCCCCTGTGATTTATGTGAGTCTCATTAAGACCTTAACTGAGGAAGGTGTTAATAATCCCTGCCAAAGTCAAAACTTACTCATTTCTTGGTGGATGATCTTTAGACTTGATGTTAGTCCACAGCTTAGATTGAGTTCCAGCTTCCGTCCCAGGCACAGCCTTAAACGCATCCAATGTGATATATGCTCTCAGTGTCCTGAAGGCATATTAATATATCTTACCAATACTGCTATCACACTAAGCATCATTTTTCAGAATCCTGTCTCTATTTAATGTAACATAAATTTTATCAAAGCTTAGCTAGGATGTTAACAGATCAAAAAAAAATAATCCAGTGCATTTAAAATCATGGGTCCATCAGAACCTTTAACATTTCTAATGTGTTAAACTGGTACCTGTGATTCCTTCGTCTCCACCATACAGAAGCATTTATTCTTTACTCTCTCAGCTTTTCTACAGGTAGTGGGGGAAAAGTTTGCTATGACATTGTGAAGGGGTGCTCATGTATTTTCCAATTGATTTGCTTCAATGTTTCTTCTTATCTACTGTGCTTATTATCTGCTCAAAACTCTCACCTTTTGACCAGCAGAGTTCCAGATATTTCCATTATGTTTAGTTAGATATATATGTGTCTTATCAAACCAAGAAATGGTTGTGTACACAAGAGACTTTATCATTTACTCACAGAGATTTTTATTGTTATAATTTTCATAAGGAATAGCTTAGACAATACTTTTAAAGTATAGGTCTTTTGCTTTATGTTTTTAAACTAGAGGTTGTTATAGCTCCTAACCCAAGTAGATTAAAAGAGAGGTATCACAAATATTCTGCTGTCAAAAAATACATTAAATAACTGTGAAAACCTCATGCATAGCTAATGTTTATAATTTATTTGGCTTATGAATGTGTCACATAGCAAAGAGAACAACATTTGGCATTAGTAGAGTAAAGGGAAACTATATCCACCATAACTGGCACAAGGACACCAATATCTCCATAAGGTGTGGGTGGTGGTGAGTAATAAATACGTCTTTCTCTCAGCTTTTGTGCTGAGAAGCAACCACAGAAATTTGGCCCAAGGCATAGTCTCAGAGGTGGCAGGCTGCGCTGTCTTACCAGAAGGCCATTACATTAGTGAGGTCTATCAGTGCATACTAATATGCAGCCACACTCCTTCCCAGTCCACAGATCCAGTGTATGAGCAGAGGAGACACACTGGGGAAGAGAGCATTTCGTACAGAATACCAACAACCTCAAAGTGAAACTTCTCTCATAGACGGTGTCTCCTCACAGCCTGAACCAGAGGTGGGAGCAGGGGCTGTCCCCGGTGGAGATCACAAACCCTAAAGTCTTTTTAGGGCCACTGCTACCGATCTGAATTTTCTGAAAAGTCAGCATTATTGCCAAAGGCTCTTGCATTAAAAACTGGATTTGAATCAAGGATTTGGCATAACCCCTAGCACATCATATCATGGATCTAATACTGTCTTCCTCTCAGTCAGGCAAAGTGCTGACACAACTGTAACAAGGGGTAGGACATGACCCCATAATCCTGTGTGTTTTCTCATTCAGAAAATGTTGTGCCAAATACCTCACAGTGGCAAATCACAATGAATTAAGGGGCCAGGAACCTGACAGTGCACAAGTGCCCCTACAGGTCTCCACTTGACACAAGCAGTACATTCAGCATCCCGGCAGCCACACAGCAGATTTTTTCATTTTTGCAAAAGTGTATTCCTTGGTAAAGAGGCAGAACTGATTATTTGAACTGACAATTTCTAAAACACATTTACCAACATTTTTTTTCCAATGGGGCTATAAATATTTAAAATAAATGCTTCACAGTTCACAGCACAGAATTCCAGAGTTGTGTTAAAAGCACTCTACTAAAATGCTGCCATCTTACAATAAAATCTGAAGGTAAATGGACTGTTATGAACTAATCTAGCACATTATAATTTTGTTCTACAACTTTGTGCCACTTTTATTAGCTCTTTTTTTTTTGGCTATTGAGGGAACAATGTGTAATAGTGAGTACTAAGAATATATGTGATATACAGTGAGTTTGATATATTCGTTTTCTTCTCATAGCATCCTTTCTTCCCTTCAAACAATGGCTTCAACTTCTATCAGCCTTCAGGACTGATTTACTGTGACTGGTTTAAGCTAGTAATAGCCAAATGTTTAGAAGTTGAGGCAGGAGAGCAGGGGGTGGCTGTCTGAACTGATATGCATATTTTGACTGTCTAAAAATTGGCCTTGAAGAATTCTGAGAATCCCAGTGTTTTGTGATTTTAGAAGAATAAGTGGCATTAAATGCTCTGCATTTCTACTTCAGATCCCATCCAAAAGTAGGCATGCACTTGGTGAACCAAGTTTAAAACGACTGTACTTTTTTAAAATGACAGATCTCTAACCCCAGTTTAAATTTGCAAGATTTATTATAGCTCTGCCGCTGTGTAAAATATTCACAAAATGCTGCACATACATATTTTAGATGAGCTTTCATTATCAGCTTTTGTAAATGTCAGTGAAATCCCCAAATTCAAGAGACATTCAGGAACCCAGGCTGACAAGCACTTCTTGAGCTGTTCTCTATTTCCCTGTCTTAGCAAACTAAGATATTCCCTGTGTTTGCTGATGCAAAAGATGTTCCCTTTCTAGAAAGTCTTAAGGCGTAACCATCCTAGATACTCCTGTCCCGGACAGATGGGAAGGATGTACAGTGTCCCCACAGCCAGTTCTTCTCTATTGGACACAAAAAGCAAGGTTTTAGAGATCTTTAGTGAGAATTTTGTTCCCAGTTAACACCTTATGTGTTGTATGTATCACAGAATCACATAGTGATGTAATATTATACATGTGGGATCTACAGCTACACCCTCCCAAAAGGGAATTATATTTCTACATAGCAAGAAGAGGGAGTTACCTGAGTGATGATCTTGAAATCTACTACCACAATCAATCCAAATTTCTTAGCCCATAAGATCATTGCCTGGATACATTTTCTATGTTTAGTAGCCACACACAAAAAAAAAACAAATACAGATCATAACTAAATAATTTAGTAAGGCTGCATAGACTGACACTTTAAAATGGGGAACAAAAAGCCATAGAAACCACTCTCTGGGGCATAAGAGTTTAAAATATTTTCCAGTTTTGATACTGGTGTATTTTGTAACTTGAGCAAATTTTGTAAGTCAATGATTTGAACATAAAAAGGCTAATTTTCACACACAACCAGCAAAAGAAACAAATCAAAACTAAGCACAGTAATAGGTACTGACAAACAATTCCCATTGTAAAAATAAAATAAATACCAGTGGGATAGTAAGCAGTTTATATCTGTTTTCCAAGAGATTCTCACAGAAAGGAGTGAAATATATTCAAAACACAGAGAAGAGAAGCAGTCTAGAGTAGAACAACACATGTAGCAATACTCAGGTAACTCACTCTTCATAGAAACACAGCAATGATAAAAACATGCCAAAACCTCTTCACAATTAATCTGTGGTCTTGCTTTTCTTCTTATTGCTATTTATTGCTTTTTCCGTCCTCTGCTAGTAGGCTTGCTTTCAAGCCATGTACTTCCAAGGAGTCCAAAACCCCACAGCTACTGAGGAATTCTGTCCTAGTTACTTCTTTCTGGTCAAATTTAGTGCTTTTTGGATATTTCCTAGTAAATTTCACCCAGGAGAGTCTACAAACAGGCTCAGAGTGCACCTTTCAGAAGTTCGTGTTGTCCAAATGGAAAAGGTTATTAAAATCTAATGTAAAAATCAGGCTCAATAAATCCTATGTTTTATATTACAAGCAATGCTACTTCCCCTGGAAAAAGCCCTGGTGCTTTCTGAGTGTAGACTACAAGTTTGGTTTTCACTCTCTCTTTTTTTTTCACTCTCTCCTGTCAGTGAAAATAGAAGTAAAATTAGCCTGCACCTTTAGGAATTCCTCACTTCATACATAATAATAAAAATAGAAGAGGAAAATATTCTATCTCTCTGTTCTCATACAAACACACACATTCATCAGAATTTATGCAAAGAAACACCACATGGCAAAAAAATATAAATATCGACACCAGATAATGTTGCTAAATTAATGATTATTTTAGCACACAGACTAGGTTGGGATTGCCAGAGGATCTTTGTGATCACCTAGAGGAAATTCCTTCACCTGTATTACCGAATTTTATTTAGTCAAAACCTAGATTGAGCACCTTGCAGCAGGGTTTTTTTCTGGAGTTCTATGCACAGCCAGAAAAAATGACATCTGCAGGGGTGCCTAAGTGATCTTGGGCGTAGACCAAAAAAAGTGCAATATCATTTCAGACAAATTTGAAAGTAAAGTGTTTAAAACCTCATTGTCTGGCATTGGATTGATGGGTATAGCTCTAGCGATCATCATGCCCTCTGACTTCACACTACATCTATCTTCATCCTGCCTCAGTCAACACTGGATATTGAAACTATTCCAGCATACCTATCTTTAATTTGCCACAGACACCTCTAGTCCAGATTAATTATTTTCAGTCTTCGGGTCAGCTGCCTTATACATGAATATTAAAACTTGAAAGTATGCCCTCCAGTAAGAAACTTGCATGACTTTCCAGAATAAGCAAGATTAATCAGACATGATAATTATGATAATAAATGTAATACTAACTTATCACATCATATAAATTCAGCTAAATGAGCTCTGTGGCAACAGCGGTTAAGAACTAAGAAGAATGGCAACGACAACCTACATTATTGAAAATAAACCTTTCAGAGGCTGAATCAAAGCCGTTTTTCCACAGTCCATATAGAGATCATCTTCCTATCTATTTGCTCCTCATGTCTGGAGGCAGCAGAAATACATGAACCTTAAGACCTTTGCAAGTTACCCTTAGCAAGTTAAATTTTGACACAGCATAGAAAAGTGTGAGGTAGAGAATTATTCTTATTCTGCCTTTCTTAGAGTTGGGTATGGGCTTTTCCTGACAATACCTTATTAAATACTCCATTAGAGCTCTGTTGCCTGAATTCTAGTTCAGCCGATAGGCATCACTTAACTTGTAATCTCACCATTTTGAATTGCTTAAAACTATGCTATCTTTAATTTCATCTTCCTATATGCATTTTAATGTTTAGTTTGTCTACTGGAGGCTGAAAGAGGTACACTGTGCAAATACCATGCCAGTGTGTTGTCTAATTGATGACACAGGAGCTATCGGAGGCACTGTATGGCATACATTAAAAAAAGTTGAAAGATATCCACTTTCTGGCTCTCATAATCCTCTCAGAAAAGATTAGCTCAGTTTCTCCAGCCCTCACACCTGATATTTCTTCCTCTAACCCTATTTTCCAGGTGATCAATTCAATTTCACAGCGTTCTACAGTCGTCTTTGGTATTCTCAGTTGGAATAGACTCTGTCCATCAATTGTTATCTCCATGTCTTCAATTTCTATCTCCACTTCATTCAATTTTACAGTGAAGCTTTTGAAATTCTTATCAGTTGTAGCTTGTCCAGAATTTTATTAATCTCTGTCATGTCCCTAATAAATAAAGTCTGACATTGCGCTATAACTCAAATTCATAGACTGTGAAAACTATGAAAACTGGAAAAAAAAAAAAACAAACAAAAAAAAACCCCAAACCAAAACAAAAGCAAGACAAAATTTCAAAACCCAATTATTGGAAAGTTAAAAGTAAACTCCCTTTGAGCAGCCAGTTTTATTTATTCAGACTATCAGTTTCTAATAAAAGTAAATTTAAAAATATCAAAAGCAAACATCAGATCTTACCAAATTAAGAGAACCAAGAATAGTTCATCTTTGACTGTGTTGAATTTATCTGACTAACCTTATAAATTTAGCTACCAGAAAAAAATACAGTACAAGAACCATTAGGCCACAGCTTTATTTTGCCTGTTTAACCAATTCCCGGTACAGAAAACAAAAGGTGTTGCTTAAAAAAATGTTGTCAAAATGACATATTTGAATTAATTGAAATTTGTATTCATTCTCCCTAATTTGCTGTCAGAAAGTTAGCTTGAAATATTTTAAATAGACTGCTTGGAGTTTGATTTCAATGTCATTTTATTTGAGAAATGAATATTTAAATCTTCCAGACTGAAAGTTCTGTGCAAGATAAAATGGGATTTTCATCACTTGGTTTTTACACTGTCAGAAATTATATAGAGTGTTTTTATTTTTTTTCCCTTTCCAATTACATCCAAATTAAAACATAGAACCATAGCAAATAACCACTTAGCCAAATTTGCTTAGATTCATCCTCAGATCTGCTGTCCTTACAATGACCATGTTTCTGTTCACCACTACCTCCAGAACAAAAAAGCAGTTCTGTTTTCTTTGTGTATCCCCTTGGCTTCCACTCCAGTAGCAGGGAAGTGACTGAGCAGAAGTGTGGCTGGGCTGCTCCTCCCTCTCTGTCTTCACAGGTCATGCCAAACCTTCAAATTCCCTCCATCAGCAGAGAGGTGATGCCATGCAGTAGCAGCAGCCCAGCAGAAATTTCTCTCTGGCAAGGAGGATAGTAAGCAAGTTCATAATGTGTCAAATCTACAACATCATTAAATCCTATTATTCTCAGGCTAAGTGCAGCTACTCTGTATGGGAACGTTGCATATTAGCATGCTTAATTGATCCATCTATAGATTGCATGTTGACACTGCAAACAACTCTTCAGCCAGAGGCAATATGTCAACCACTTGAGAAAGCTGTGGAAAGGTCTGCCTTCATTACTATAATAAGGCAGTACATACATACCCTTACATATACCAGTCAACCCATAAATGTCAATATTAATGTCTTCAAAATCCAATATGTCAAAAGGATGTCACTTAGCAACATGTTTTGTAAAAGGGGCATTATACAGTGGAAAAAAAAAAGAATATTATGTAGGAAAAACCAACATCAGTGGTGTTCTTTCATACAGCTTGCACTTCTTAGGAGCATCATTCTGCTCTATGAAGGAGGAGGTTTTGCAGCATGATCTCCTTCAGTATTTGCAGTACGCACTCCTTCACCCTGAAAATAGCAAGTTAAAAAAGAAACCAAATCTAGTATCCTGGAACAAACACATAATATATTTATCTGTGTTCTTGTTTCTGCTATGCCATCTATGAATCTGCTTCTTGCATTATAACATTGGGGATGAAACAGTATATATTTTTTTCTCTGCTAGCTGCATCTTAAACAGTCTGCGACTTTAAATTGCAAATAATCTAGTGAAACAGACAATACGAGCCAAGATCCAGCACACAAAGTATTTCTATTTTTATGAAAATACTTCTGACGACTATTTTTTGTTATTAATTTCCAATGGCACCATTAGCATTTGAGTGAAACAAAAGAGCTAGATTAATTTTTCTTCTCCCAAACGTAATTTCAAAAGCTTTGGCAAACTAGGAATGACCAGGTTCTGTTGCCTTGTGTGTTCTGTTCTACTCTGAGTGAAAACACTATATAACTATCTTAAGTCTTTTGGTTTGATATTTTTGCACTTTGAAAATGTTCAGTATTTCTGTATGACACAGCTTCTCCTTTAATGTCTTTACACTCACTAATGCATTTTTTTTGAAGAGCTCAGGATTTACCCAATAATTGTGTATACACAAAGACCGTCATCGCTCAACGGAACTGATGGAATGAGCATGGATGGCTGTGAACTGTCAGAGCCATGCAGGGAAACGAGGAGAGAGTGGTGGTCAGCCAAACAGCTCGTATGGTCTCTCACTTCTCATAGACAAGGAAATCCATTTCCCTGGAGAAAGACCATTCCTCCTCTCACACAAAAGAAGGTGTGAGGTGTGCTACCTCCAGGCTCCCCCAGCCCCACGCACCTCCCACTGCCACGGCAGACCAGGGAAAGACACAGAAAGCAGTCTTCATCAAGCTGGCAATACCAAAACAACTGTGAAGGCTTCACAGCCAGGGGAACAGATCCAGATTCAGAGATGTCATGCTCACTTTTGAAAAGCAGAAAAGATACAGATCCTGGGGACTAGAGAGGTGCCTGAAGCTAGAAATTTAGTGAAAGAGGAATTGCGGCTAGCTATTGGGAGCCAGAGAGGAGACTAAGCCAAAACGGAACAGTGACAGCTTTTATACAATTAATACAGGCTCTTTTCCAACAAAATAACCTTTTCTGCTTTATTTAATCATCCAAATGAAATGAGTAATAAGGGGCGGGGGAGGGGAATTGCCTAGTTCAAGAACATCCTGGACAATGGAAACTCGCTGGACTTGATTGCTGCTTTTTTCTTTGTAATTTTCCTCCTCTGAGGCAAGGATGGAAGAAGAAAAAGGAGAGAATCAAAATCAAGTGAGTTTAGGAGTGGACAGTTACTTGCCTTTGGGATATTTTTGTGTCTGCTTGGTCAAGGGAATGAAAGAGTCACATTGAGCATGGAGGAGGGAAGTAGGAGAGGGACTTGCTAGCCATTATGGCCATTATTTCCACCTTCGTGATGAATAGTCAGGGTCAGGAAAAAGGAAAATAGTATGAAACCCCCATTGTTGTGCAAAAGCAAGGCAGTAAGATAGATGAGCTGGCAACAGCTATCACTGACCCTGCTGTCAGGCAGAAAAAGTGGTACGCAAGGGTTCACAGCTGCTCAAAAACATCATGGCAGCGGCAAGCAAGAGAAGCAGACATTACTTCTTCCATCTCTTCTGCCTTAGCAACTGAGAGTGTGAGGAAATAGCATTGAAAAAAAATATGTGTCAAGGTAAAGCAAAATAAAGAATGAGCTCCTGCAGGGCGAATGCTGAAGAGTTAGTGCATACTAAAATGTTTGGTTTATTCACGGAAATATTTTCTGTGGCAAATTCTGAGGCTGCTCCTCCCACAGTCCCTTGCAGATTATTGTATGTACTAAATAACTCTCAAAAGGAAAGCAAAGATGCGTTGGACTATCATGACTATTCATTTAAAAAGCGTGCTATTGTGAATCCATGGTTTCTTACACTTGAATTTATTAAAAGTGGAAAATTTGTGGCATAACACTGGAAAGCATGTATAAAAAGAAAATATATTATATAAAGGAGGAATTCACCTCATCCAAATTTAGATATCTGAGAGGTTGTAATATTTAATCCCTATAATTTTCAGAGGTATTGCTGGAGACAATAATTTCATAGGATAAATGTCAACAATGGATTAGATTAATTCAGATTAATTGTCTCCTGGAATGTTTACTCAGTGATACCAGAGATGAAATAAACAACTAACCAACTAACTTTTAAATGGATAAATTTCTGTGAGATTATTCCATCATGAGGGTATTACCTGCAATGGCACATCTCAGAAAATCTTATTATTAACTCATATACATCACCTTCCTCTTACCGTAGAAACGGTGATATATTACTTCCTTATGTAAATATTGAAAAAAGAGGACTGGAAACAACCATTGCTTTTATAATAACAGAAATGAGAAGATAAGAAAATGATGTTTGCTGTACTAAGGAAAATATTAACATTCCATACTGCATAAGTGTTATCTAAAATTTGCTAGGGGTCTTTTTGGGGTAAAAGTCATCGCCTTGAGGATAAAATTACTGAATACTGGCTAGCTAAGCTCTAAATTATCCAAATATATAAGCAAACATCACTGTGGGGCTTTCTGGGCATAGGAGCATATAGTGCTATGGCAGAAGTAGCGTATAAACTTGTTTTCTACCTATTCCAAAATAATATTATTACTTCAGCTTAGTAAAATTCAGTGCACTGAAGACTTTTGACTGCATTCTTCCTTAGTGAGACTCTCTCTATTCCTCTTACAACCAAAGTAACATGATTCATCTGTAGGGTTGAATTATTTCTAGCTCACTAAACAAAGTCACTGCCTTTTTTCATGTTTATACGCTCTTCAAAAGCCCCTGCAGACCATTAAAAGCCTTCTTCTTGAGTCTCAGAGTAGCCAATATGTCTTTTGTTTGAACAAAAACACACAGTCCTGATTGTCAGTTTGGGAACAGGCATCTCTTTCTTTATCATCATGCCCAGATATTATTGCTCATCTTTTCCAAAACGTTTTGATCCAAAGTACCATGTGGGAGGAAATAAAAAGGCTCAGCAGGAGACGGATGTTAAAGATGGAGTTTCACTCTTTGAATTTGTTGCTTTTTATAAATTCAAATAAGAATATTTATACAGAGTGATCAAATGACGGTCAAACATGTAAGCACTCAGAAGTTCAGTTAGGGCCGGCTCCTAGGATTTGCTTAACCAAATGGATAATAATTCTTCCCTCCCATGTACACTCCCATGTGGCTCCTTACTGAAATATTGTGAGTATTTTTCAGCATTAGCTTCAAGTATAAGCTTTCACTCTCACCTTCAAAACATTTTTTATTTTCCCCTTCAAGAAGACTTTTAAAGGTTTCCTTTAAAGTTTGTAAATCCAGCGATGATATACCTCATGGTCACAATTCCCAGCCCCATACTCTGTACAGGCTTTGTGGATGACTATAGCCCTGCTTTGCTGCTGCCCTCACCCCTTCTCTCTCCATGGGACGCAGAAGTGGGAGCTGATCCCTGTGCTTGCAGATCCAGACCCTCTCATCATGACAGCTGCTTGAATCACAGCATACACGTGCCTTTTTTATTTCTTATTCAGCAGGGATTGAAATTTGCCTCGGAGACTCCCAGAGTCATTATGCTGCATAAATTCACTCAAAAAAATAGAGAATGGGAAAGGAGCTGGGGATGGGAATTGAGTTGAGAGGTGTTCTTGACCACAGTCATTTTTTACATGGCCTAAACACATAGCACAGTTCAACAGACGAAGGTCTGTGTTGGTTATTCAGAAAATCATATTTTGATATATGCATCCACCTAGTGATCCCAAAGCAGTGTAGGTTACATATACAGGCAGGCAATCAAAGGAAAATTTTACTTCTCATTCCTCTGTCTTCTGGTAGTTTCCACATTTGTTCTTCCCGCCCTTCCCCTCATGTGCAGCTTTTTCCTCAGGACTCTTTGACTTCTGTTTACCTCTGATCACCCTAGCTTGATCCACTGATTTTGTGTTGATTAACAAACACATGAGTTATTTTAGCACTTACCTCCAAGGAGTAATTTATTTTATTTTTTTTTTTTTAAATGATACAGGTGAAAAAAATCTGATTTTTTCATCAATTTTGAATGTCCACCTGCAGTTTTGAAAATTTTTTATGGCTCTGAGCAACACCACTCAAAATTCAAATTTAGGCATCCTTTAAGCAGGATATTGGACTATACGATCTCCAGAGGTCCCTTCCAACCTAAGTTTTACCTATAATTCTAGAAATAGGGGTTATCACTCTAATGAGCAGTTGCTCAGTGATATCTTGAGAACTGGAACCACACCATTCTGTCAGCAGTGTGTGTAACATTGTAGTCATTGCCTTACCATTATGTTTTGGAAAGATTGGCCAGTAAAGCTGTTTTGAGATGGAAATATAGTATAAATTTGTGATTGTAGAACAAAGCAATGATTCACGTACTTCATCATCCCAGTTATGACTGTGGCAACTAAGTATACGACTGTAGCTACTAAGCATACGACTGCATTAAAAGTGACATCCTAGCTCTTTATTTAAGGGTTGTGCTTTCAGGTTTGAATTTATACTCTTAATATATTTTTCATCAGTCTTGTATAAATGAATGTTATGGTTATCCATGTAAAAACACATACATTTCACTGGAAGCCTTATGTTTACCTACATTAAAATAACCTGTTTATGGCAAAAGCCAAGACAAGTTCCAATAAACACCTGAATAATTCAACAATATATCCCACAGATCCACCATGCAGATTATAAAAGTCTCAAATTCAGCAAAACAATACCCCCAAAGACCAGGATAAGCTCAGCAATATGATGCCTCTGCCTCGCTCAACATGAGCAGATTTTCTCCAAGAGCCCTTGTGTGCTTTTTTGTGTGCAAATGTGAAGAGAAGCAACCCCACTGATACTTATTCAAAAGCTGCCACCTTACAAATTTCAATCTCAGATTCGTGCAGCTGAATAAAGGTAACTAATGAAAAGTAAACTTCAGGAGATTTTACAATGAAGGTCTCATTGAATTTGCCCAGCAAATCTCATCAAATGAGCTCAGCCTGTTTTAAGATGATGGTGCTTCATTTATCATGTAGTCAGGTAGCAGGTGTTTTGCTATCTGAAGAGATACTGAACATGAGATCAGAATTAAAAACGCTATAGACTGAAAGCAGAGGAGGTAATACTGCCACAGGTCCACCACAGAAAAATGGTTTAGGGCAATCATTTGTAATTTGTATAACATCCTGAAGTAATTCGTCCTTCTCTGTTTGCAGAAGAAAATACTTCCAGACTTTTATTTCTATTCACCTAGTCCTTGGACTCTGATAGCGGTTTCTTTAGTGCCCTTTTAACACAGCCTGCTAGCTTCCTCTAGGGTGGGCAGGCTCCCTTTTTTATAGAGACAAATGTCTCCTTCCAACAGCTGTAACAAAGGTATTCTTTCCCAAAAGCAAAGTTAATGACCTTGCCCCAAGAGACTTATCCCTTGGAAGTGAAAGTTCAGAATTTACTGAGGAGACACTTACAGTCCTTGAGCTGTTAAAGACATGCTGTTGAAATTACAATTAGAACATAGCATTGGCTCTTATTCTTTCTACAGGCTCCCCTTGTGTCATCACATCAAGAGGGATCTTCACAGCTCTGACCCTCCCAAACCATCTGCTTTGACCATTTCTGCTGAATTATCTTCAATCTAGTCCATTATTTCACCCCATGACAGCACTTCCCAGAACACCCTCCAAATTCTTCTTCAGTCTTCTTTTCGGCATAGAAATATCTGTTCAGATAGATCCAGAGTTCCTTATTACCCTTTTCTGTAACTTCCAGAAACACCCAGCACTGGCTGAATACAAGGAACACTTAACACAAAAATTTAAAGTTTTGAATCAATAGAAAGCATAAAATTGTGTAAACACAAAAATTTATAAACTTTGCAGACAACAACACAAAATAATTTGGGTGATGGGGGTGAAATCAGACTTTGTTCTCCTTGCCAGTTTCAGCAGCTTCTTTTAACTTTTATTCACCACATCCTTCAGCATCATTGTAAATCCCTCAACGATGGAGGTTTCTGCTATTTTTCTGTGAATTTTAATAGTGAGGGGTTTTCAGGAATATTATATATATTCAGGAATTATAATGTCTCTTTTTACAATTTTTCCTTCTTACTGCATGCCTTATCAGACAACTCTAAACTAGTAAGCACTAACTCTGACACCAATGAATCATCAAGAACCAGCATCAGTAAACTACGGCCTTGCACAGTCACGGTACATAACGTAGCATGAATGACAGCTGTCCAAATATTCAAACCTTATTTACCATCAAGTACTATACTTCTGAACAAAAGTATTATGGATATTTCATTTCATTCCCTTTCTAACAGACCTCCTCTGAAACCTCTGGCAAATCATTTACTTTCCTTATAGCACTCTGTTTCTACATACTTTGTCCTTTAATATAGTTTTTGGGGTACAAACAAACTCTTAATGGACTTACACAGGACCTACTTGAGGAAAACCAGCCTTGATTTCAGTCATGAGGTACAATCTGTGCAATAAAACTATGAACATTTTGAATATCTATGTTAGTCTCTATTTTCACTCTTTCAGTTTTCTTACCTTTGTCTCGCTGTTGACATATTTACCTCCCTTTAAAGTTTCCGCAGTATTAGATAGATGGCTGCAGGCATCTGATTTGACCTGGAGCTTGATAGCTATGACTAAGCCTCAACAAGTCCTGCATTGCCCTCATAGGAGGTTGAAAGTCACATCACGCTCTAATGTGACTTTCTGCAATCTGTTTCCTCTCTAGTGTCTTCTTCTATTAAATTGTAGTGTTTGCTCCATACGTCCTCTGCTTCTTTTCTGATTCCTTGTAACTCTTCTCCACAGCTCAGCTGGCTTAGCAAGCATCTCATGATGCTTTTCACACTGAAGTGGGCAGTGGATGTAACCTATATCTGGAACAACACACAAGCAGAAACTGACTAATAACTTGCTCCTTGCACTTTTCTGGAAATAGAAAAGTGAATGCAGAAGCATGGATAGTGTGGAAAGAAGGAAAGCCACCTTTCTCTGGCACCGACGGCTATGTTTTATTTCCTGTGGGTGATTTACACTGAAGAAGGCATGGGAGAACATAGCAGAAAGGTTGTGAAATTTGGCCTTAGCACCAAAACAAATCTCCCTGTTTAAGCCTCTTGCTTTTCTTTTTCTTCATCAACAGTGACAATGTATTTTTGCACCCAGGGGCTTTCAACTGATGGAAATCAAGTTTGCTGGGGAGGCTGGCCAGGTCTTAGAGGTCTTAGAAGCTCTCTGTCATCTCTGTTGAGATAACTTAAGAGTTGGAGGATATCTGGAGATTCTACAAAAATCACAATTGGGGTTAGAAAATTACAGGCATTTTTTTTAGTCTGTTTAAAGGAAAAGTTCTTAGACAGAGAAAACATATATGGCCTTTCCATCATTGTGAAACTTGATGATGAGTATAGATACTAACCCAAGCCTTGCCAACTTCCAGCCTGAAGCTGTATTTCTAAAGGCAATAGTCAAACTTGGTAGAAAGAATAGGAAACAATAAAAAAATGCTTTCATAACTGGAAACAACCCATTTTTATGATTATTAGGAACACCACTTATTTGTTTCATTCATCTATTAGAGTCTCAGAGTCTTAGAGGGTCATAATGTTGCCAAGGTAAAAGCAAAATGTAAATGGTTTAGCTGGTACTGTTTCCTATTTCTGTTTTGCTCCACGATGTGTCAATGAATCATGCAGTTATTTTCTCCTTTTCGTGTTACATGAATGGGTTTTTATAACCTCACACAGCCTATGAAGGACAGCAACGTATTGAGTCTCCTGACCTTTTACTTATTCTAGACTTTGATTGACTGGTCTCCTCTCTTCTTGCAGCGTTGGCAGCTGCCAGAAAGAACCACAGCCTCAGACAGTCAAATTACTGAATTTTGAAAAGGTGAAAGCAGCACAGTTTAGTTATGCTGTGATATCTCATAAGCTCATGTCAGGTATTGAAATTCAGATGTCTTTTTCTTGTGACAAAGATAAGTGCAAGAACAGGAAGATGAACAAGAATATCAGAAGAATGAATATTCCTTCAATAAAGACTTTAACAAAACACTGTGATGGTACAAATTTAATCTGCCTTGTTATGGTAGTGTTCTAACTGATCTCTCTCAGATACAGAGCCAAATTGTCCCTTTTCAACACTATATAACAATGACATTTTGTGCAGTTTTTATATGAATACACACATTGAGTCAATATTTACATATTTCTAGGAAGACTAACAAATATAGCACCTTTTTAATTAATAATGTACTATTATGAGAGTCAGGTCTATCCATTCTTCTGCTAAATACTCAATTTGGTTACACTCCAAGGTGACAGAACATTATGAAATATCCGGAAATCTGTCTTTCCTTTGAAATGTGTAGAGTTCCAGGTGTGATATTGTCTTCTGTAACAATTGCATAGTTGAAGTTCTTGATGTCATTTTCACTCATGCTGCAGCAAAACAGCACTGACCCTAACTTGGGACTAGCTAGCAAAAAAATCTCCTCCATAGGTAGAGAGTACAAAAAAGCCCATACAAATGATCCCATTGTTAGTTCTCAGAAGGTAGTTTGCAGTGTGTTCCAGCATAACATATGTGACAACAGAAATGTTTAAATGTCCAAAGATGATAGGGAGCCTGTAATATGAGAAAAGCCTGTAGAAACCGGGGCAGAAAACAGATGTCCCAGAAGAGATAAATTTTGTAGTATTCCAATAATGAATCAGAAAAGATGGGTTCGAGTGATATTGGCAAGCAAACCTGAACTATACCAACATCATGAGTAATTTAATAACAAAAAAAACCCAAGAGGTAAACACCATAGACTGATACAATTGGGTATTCTTCAACCTGATTAATACATAACTCCTTAAATTACATCATTCTACTTAAGTAGATGAAACAAGTTAAAAAGGAACAATAATCTCCAGTCCAAGAATGGCTAAAGGCAGTTGGATTGACATTGGGGTGTAGGAAGCAGTGATAAATGTAATCATGGCAGTTCCATGACCTCCTAAGAGGGGCTTCTGCGGATCAAAATTAACTCATGAGCAGACTGCAAGCCTAATGTTGATCTCTAGTGAACATTATAAAATAAAAGATCAATTAGCAGGTAGCGAGGAAAGCTGGAGAATATTTTTAGTTCACATAGGTTGATACTCAATTTTTTTGTGACACCAATTACTGGTTGCTGTTTGGCATCTCAGAGACAATTATCCGCCTTCAGCTTCTCTGCTCCCTAATCTTTTCCTACTAAAGGAAAGCTGCTTATTAAATACTTCCTAGCAAGTTTTGCCAGCCGTTGAAGCTCTACACGTTCTTTCTTTTTAAGTTCTGTAAGTAAAAAAAGCATGTTCGGGAGCTACTATTACAAGGAAAAATGCCCCCTGACAACTTCCAAGAAATATTTTTCATAGAACACAGTATGAATGAAAAGTTCAGAAGGCACAACTGCTGCTGTGAGTTTTCTGCATGTACATAAATCCTCACAAAGGCTTGTGGTTTAATCTTTGAGGATCAAGCTACTGTAGCAAGACTTTTGAGATAATAGGCATAGTCTTCCTGGACTCTCAGATTTAATAATCAAAGCTGCTCTAATTAAAGAAAACAAAGATGTGTGTGAATGTTTGGGTGTAAAAATGGTATAAAATAACTTAAAATCTTCAGAACTTTGAAGATTTCTTTGCTGATAAACTGGAGAAGGAGAGGTGGAAATCATTAAATAAATAAACATTTAATTATTTGTTCCATGGTAAAGCTTGGCCACCCTCTTATTGTACTTTGAAAACTGTGAATAAAAATAATTTGCATAAAATTATTAACAATAGTAGCAGTAATAATTCACTGAGCTATTAGGTTGAAGAAGACATATTTCCATGATAATGTCTCTGGGAGTAGACTGAGTACTCTTTCTAGTTGACTTTCAATAACTCTTAAGTAAAACCGTATATGAAGAACTTGGACCATGATACTATTTGGATCAGGCTTCAGGTAGACTGTAGCCAAATGCTATATAGCAGCACTAAGATAAAAGAAACTACGAAGGGGGTATATATATGTGCGTACATATATGTAATGTATATGGGGGGATGTATACATATATATACACACACACACTCTCAAGGACATTCATGATTACTTATCCTAAGAAAAGAATAGCACCTATATGGAAGGTCATTGACATGTATTTCTTTGCCTGAATTTCTTATCTGAAAGCTCCATTTTAGAGATTTTTTTTCAAAGGCATTTGGGTTAAGTTTCAGTTGCAGAGGAAGAAACATACTTTTCCTTACCTACAGATGAGTGAGGATGCTTAAGTTACCATTACAATCACTGGTCAATACAGCCACGGTATCTAGAAAAATAATGACTGACTCGGAGGAATTAGGCACCATCTTTGGTCAGCCAAATCCTTTCACAGTTCACTGACTTTATTGCTGATAAATTTGGTTCAGTTGCCTGCAGAAAGATATGTAGGACAGGGTATCCTGCCTGGACTCCAGCTGTTTCTGCAGAAGAAAACAGATGTCCCACTAGTCATTTGCCATATTTACCTGTGGTGTATCACATCACCAACATCCCGTGGTATCTCAGATGGCTCTAAAGACTTGAGTGTAGATACCTTCATAGAACCCCAGCTCTCCACTGAGCACAAACACTTAATCTTAGATGTGTGACACTGTGAGATGAACGCCACCCCAGATGTCAATGTTTTCTAATCTCCACATGTCATAAATTGACAGGACAAAGACATGTATTTGCAACATAGTTTATATGCTGTTGAGTAATAAACTGCCCTTCTTATAAGATCAAGAAACTGCACCAAGAAGGCTGGAAAACTACAGAGACTTCTTCAGGAGAGGGAAAGTTCTTCAATTGTTAGAATACAGGTACTCAAGAAAAAATGAATAATTTATTGCAACCAAGGCTGGATTATACAGTCATTTATGTTTAAGGTCTTTCACCGTAAAGGGCTCCTACATCAAAAGAGATACATGCCTTACAATTGTAACACAATTACCTCTCTACAGGGACAATCTCAGTCAAGTAACATATAGAGCATCTGTAAAGAATCTAGGAAGAAAGCAAAGTTTGACAGAGGATACTAGGATATACTCTTATTTTAAGCAAAAATGTGCCTTAAGGCTGAATTTTCAAATAGAGGCAATTGAACAACCCCCATAACTGCATGAGACACAGTGATTTGAAATGCCAATCAGGTAATTTCACATACAAATGCAGAGTTCAGTGCTATTTGCATATGTATAAGCTGTTTTCCCTGCATAGCTGTGGAGAGTGCATGGCATCCATGAATAAACATTTGTAGGCACTTTCAAAAAACACTTCAGCCTTGTTGTCTGTCACTTGAAAATTTTCTTAAAATGTTCATATAGTGAAAAGAAGACCTTAGTTTTTCAGGAGCTGATGGCCTTTTTCCCACTGTGTGAGATTCATTACATGATTGGTTCATAGCTCATGGGCCTCAGAAGGACCATATATTCTTACTATTCCAGTAAATAATAGCTTTTTTTTTTTTTTCTTTTTTTTTTTTTTTTTTTTTAATGAGCATGGGTAGATCACACATCCCTGAAGCAATCACAGGTGTAAATATTTCCATGGAACTGCTTAAGACTGGCACTCAAGTTCTGATTATTCTTCTTTCAGTTTTCCCACCCTTTTGGCCTCTTCAGCCATTTATTCAGTACAAAGTAATGAAAAATGGTATCTTCATAAATAGGAGGATTTTTCACACCTTTCTGTAGTGTCAGAAGGTGTCATATCTGAAGCGGTCCTAATACTCAGGACTAATAACATTAGATTCTCTTGTATGCTTAAGAAATGAAAACAGATGAATATTCAGAGTCATGAGTTGTGTGAAACAATAAAAAGGAAGATGGTAAAGCTAATTCATGGTTTGTTTCAGAATCAGCCTTTCAAGGTTGTTAAATAAGATGTAGACATACACCAATACATTGCAATTCTTCAATCCAGGAGCCGATTTACATAGCTCTTCAAAAATCTCCATGAAAAAATTCTGGGTAGAATAATGAGGCTGAAACAGAGTGTTCAATTAAGAACATGGATAATCTCTCGTACTTTTTTATCTTTGCATTTATTGAATTCTAATGTACCATTGAGCTATTTTTAGCATTCAAAGAGCGTGGGAAAAAATGGAATAGTTTTTGTCACTATTTCTCAAACCTCACTACTAAAAGGGATTTTTATTATTTATTTGCCCCTGAGAATTTTAGAACTGTACTGCAGTGTACAGCTTTTACTGGTTTTATAATTTGTTAATTTATCATTTCCACAAGAAGTCTAAAAAATATAAAATCAAGTTCCTACAGTAGAAAATAACAAAAAAATAAACAAAATTACTAGACAAAAATACAATAAGAGACAATTTCCTCCACATACTGGATATATCACAAGGGGGTGAATTAGAAAATTCACACTTAGATATATCTTTCAACAGCCATAGTTCATCTTTCTTTTCCAGAGGATATCCTAATTTTCCAGTAAGACTTTTTAAATGCATAATTACTTATTTAGAGGAGAATTTTAAATGTCTCATCTGTGACCTTTATCCTTCTCTTTAGTTCTCTATCTTTAATGTGATACTCTTTCTACCTGCAATATAATACATATTTCCCTGTCTGGTTGTGAATTACAGTATTAAGAGGGTGAAGACAGTGCAGTAGCTCCTGCCATTAGCTAAAATCCACCCAGACTCTATGCAGAAAGCTTCATCAAATTCTGTGCCAAACCCCTAGCTTATATTGAGTTCTTTTGCAACAATCAACAAATTTAGGTGCTGCTTAGATCAACTAAAAGTTAAAGCATTTGTTCAGTTGAATGTGTAAGGGAGTAATACAATCAGAAATGGTTGAGCAAAATAATCACATGGAAATCTATTCAGACAAAAATTTTTTTTTTGTTTGGTAACAACTTTTTGTTTGGAAGAATCCATCTGCTATTGTAATGTTAAATGAAACACTGAAGATAAAGGTAGTTCTCTTTTGCTGGAAGACTTTCCCTGCTATCTATGGACAAAGAAAAAGAAGAAAAACACTGTTTATAACTAGGTTTTGTGCTTTCTTAATTTGCCACAGAATCAGACTCCAGCATGCTTTCAGAAAGAAGAAACAAAAAATTCTTTCAACTGGCTTAAGCTGCAGGTAGTGACATGACATACATTTGATAATTTCCTGCTGCTATGCTTCCAAAGTAGAAACAACATAATAATGCCTTGAAACTTTCTGTTTCTCTTACTAGATGAGTCAACTGTCAAGCTTCGTCAGAACTGGTTTATACCAGAAATTTCTCTTCTCCTATATGCAGTTGGTCAAGAGTACCAAACACCACCACACCTACCATCTGGAGAAGGCACTGCTACATTCAAGCCACTGTAAAGAAAATTAAAACCGAGGACTTTCTCCTGCATGCACATTGATTATGTCTCTGTTAGTAAATAGACGGGCCTGAGGCACATGTCTGGCACCAAGATGAGGTAGGCACTGGCCCAGTTTTACACTCACTCTCCAAAACCTGATAGCTTTGTCCAACCTGTCTATGGGGAATGGTTCCTGACCTGTTAGCATGCCCTGAGATGTGTCTGAGAAAGTGTAAGGTAATAAGCCAAATCCATATTGGCAACCAATCCAACCACTTAGAAACAGTGACAGCAGCAGGCCAATGCATGGAGCTGTTCTTTGGCTGTGGTTAATTTACTAGCACAGACATGGCCTTTGAGTCTAATATTGCCAGCAAAACCATAGTAATTTTTTTCCTTTTTGGTATATTTCTAATTATTTTAATCCCAAATGTGCTTCATCAAGATACTAATACAGCAAAGTGGAAGGTGGCATAGTGAGAAGAGTGTATTACATTTGCTTTGAGATAGCACATAAATGCTCTGAGATCAGGACATGATACAAATACAGAACAAAACAAGGGCTCAGTGGCTTCAATAAGAAGTCTGGCAGTCATTTTTTAAAGCATCATACGGAACAATATGTCAATAAATTATATTGATAGCGCTCTAAATCAATGCATCTCAGGAATGACTCAAGGGCTCAGGATGGTTATTAGATAATGGGCGGTGAAAACAGAAAAAAAAAATGGCAACCTTCTGATACAACCAAGTAAACAAGGATGGCAAAATACAAAAAATAAATGAGCATTCATATTCAGATAGAAAATTAAAACCATGAGAGTTGCAGCGGTGTGAGATACTCAGTAGGTATTACTTCAAAAGGACGAGGTGACCATCGTTGAGGAAGTACTGCTGCAAGATAAGCAACAGCATTACAGCATTGCTTGCTAAGCTATGGTACCCACACTGCTGTTTCCTACTGAAAGTCTTTCAGTTCAAGGCGCCTGGCGTACTGCTGAACCATGTCACGCGCACATGGTCTTACTTCAAAGAATTAATAGATACATATAAAGGTGCTGCACAGGTCTGGTCAGATACTGGCTGGGCTTTCAGAAACACCCTAGACACAAGATCTCAGGAAGCTATCTCACACACTATCATGCAGGGAAGATATATCAACCTCCTTTGAAAATCTACCAGTCTATAACCAGTTTGACCTTCAGTATAGTATGGGTATGGTAATTTCTGCATTTCTCCCGGATAGAAGCTTCTGACAAAGATCTCTGGGGAGCTTTAGATGCAGGAAGTTTTGCATGCCTCTGTATTTTGTGCAGTGCTATCTCTCAGTCGTGTTCCCAGCTTCAAATGCTCCCGAGTTCAAAATGAAAAATAAAGATAAAATAAAGCCACTGAATCTGCTGCCAGTAAATACACATACAATAGAAAAGGAACTTCATAGACTTTCTTTTCCTGCAGGCATGGAGCGATTGTATTGTTCATAAGATTTCCTGAGAGCATAATTTTCTCCCCTTCATCCTGTGTTCATCTATCATGCTAACTGCTGCTTGGAGAAAAATAAAGAAAAATATTATACTAGGCACAATCAGTTAGCACTGAGAGGGAAAGTTCTTTTGTGAAGGCTGAGAAATAAAAGGAGATTTCAGTGTCACTCTTGGAGTTCATTAATTTAAGCAAAAAATCAGATATTCCTGTATTTTTATCTGACAGTTTAGCAGACATCTGTAGGAAGTGAATGGCAATTTTCCCTTTGGTTACACAATATTTACATCTGTTCCAGAAAGAGATGAAAGAAAAATTCTGTATTATCAAGTTAGGGTAGCACGAGAAGGAAGAAGACATCCAAGATTTCTAAAGAAGGAAAGATATATCAAGGAAATATCAAACTATTAACCCATCCTTACCCTTGCCTGCTTCGAGTCCTCTGAAAAACCCAAATAATCTGAATTTTTGCCTGGGACCAAAAGTTATATTTATAACATAAATCTTACTTTTTTCTATAAACTAAAGAAATAGGGATGATATCATGTACTGGCACACGTCAGATCATCTTATTAACTAGATTTTACTCATATTTTAAAGTCTCAGTGTGAGATTTATCTCACCTGGGTTTAGATGTTTGTCCTGTATGATTGTAAGCTAGTCATCTAGGTTCTCTTAAAGTCAGTGGAGAGGATTAGATTCACTGGTCTAATTCAGTGCTTTACAGAGGTAATAGGTAATTTAGCAGTTCAGATTTGGCTGCAAATTTTATTAAGTGCTAGTGGGTGATGATTTTTTTTGCCATTTTATTCATGAACTTCTGAAGTCAGTATCAGGGAGTTGTTGCCTTGAAAGAATTAAGATGTCTTTTCCTACTCTTATGAGATGCAATGGCAATGACGGATAAAGAATGAGTCTTCTTTTTATGAAAGCTTATTATCTTTTTGACTGCCTGTCTGGAGTATATCTCTATACTAACCTTGCAATGCAGCCAAGGTACAGCAAATGCAATTATGGTTTACAAAATAAGAAAGGCATGTTAATCCTTCTCAAGGAAATAAAAATAAATATTAAAAAGAAAAAAGAAGGAAAAAAAGACATTGCAAAGCTAACTTCTGCAGTTATTGATTTCTAGACTTTATGTTTGTGGTTTAGCACTTTTTTTTTATTTTTACAGAATGATTTCTCAAGCTGAGATAGTTCCAACAGCTGTGATCTCACTTGTAGGGAAGGGTATTTGGTGTCTTTCTAATCTGCAGATCACTAGCTTCTTACACTAAGCCGAAAGCTATGATGCAGCTCTCTTTTTTGCATGCCTGTCAAAGACTTGCCTTTTCTTCTGTTGCAGCTTAAGGCAGCATGTGAGGCAGTGAGCTTGACAGGAATTATGCTGGGCAGTGTGGTTCCTTCACTTCTGTTTTCACTTTTTTGACAGGTTGTGGTAACCCTGGCAACCACCTTGCTGCATTGTGAGTGCCCGTGTACAAGGTGCTGGTGCCCATGCATGAAGGCTGCTAAATGTTGTGAAAGAGTGCACAAAACACTACCTCGGATTCTCACTCCTGACTTGTATTGTTCAGGAAAACTGCAGGTGTTTGACAGCAAAACACTTATTATGTGACGGCAGGGAGTCTTTTCACTCCCAATGAATGAAGCACAAGGATTTTGCCGTTTCAGCTGAGAGGCCTTGTTTTACGGGAGTGAATTTTTACAACCCCTGCAGAAGGCTATGGGAGAGAAGTGCCTACCTGAATCTCTGAAATTATCCTGCCCGAGACATTGTATCACTAGCAGTACTATCAAGTACAGCTATTGGTCTCCCACTTTGGGATGCTGTGAGACAAGCTGCCTCCACTCTGCCCACATGGACCATATTAGGAAAATTGCTGTTGCTGAAACTGCAGACTTATGGATCCTTCTAGTAGCCTGGAGATCATAGAGAACTGGAAGGGTGGAGAGAGAGGGGAAAACAATTAAGAGTCAAAGCAAATTTAGACTTACTGTTGTGTGTTTCCTTATTGCTGTTATAAATTTGAAGAATAATGGCTTCATTGTGTGTAGTTTCTTAACAACTGTTCTGTTTGAAAGGGTTCCACAACTATGTGTTCTCTGTCATGACAATAAATGCAATGGAGAACAAAATGGGGTAGCTTTACTGAGGATCATAGTGGAGAGGCTAAAAGCAGAAACGAGGTTTTGTTTTCACTTACAGCTTGAATGGGTAAGACTGCCCATCTTCAGAAAACTTCATTAATTGTGATGAGTAGCTATAGCAACACACCTACAAAAAACAAAACTATGGCTTCCCAAGAGAGAACAATACACCGTTGTATTCTTAGGAGAGTATGGATGCAGGTCACCCCTGTAATATGTACTTGGGGAGCAATTAAGATGTTTATGGTCATGGTCTCATTGTTCTTTTTTAGCATGACAGTGGCACATAGAGATATCTCTTTTTTTCCCTTCTCACCTAGTTAGCTTTCCCAAACTGCATGTGTTCTATATTTGAATGCTTAACTGTTTCACTATGTTTTACTCCTATAGAAATTGAACGTGTACCTATGGTCGTGGTTTTGAGTTCCCTCTTTTCCCTAGGCAGACAACTTGTTATACAATCTGATTTAGTCTTACCATCTCTACAGTGCATTATGCATAATGGAGAAATCTTAAAACAGGCAGGCTATTAAAGTCAGCACAAAATTCACTGCCAAATCTACCTGATGACTGTTTTATTAATTCAGAATTTCAAGACTACTGAGATAAAGAACCAAATGCATCTCAGAGGGAGGAGAGGTTTTGATGTACTCACATCAAATTCAATTGTTATGTTCAGTACAAATCAGTTTATTTCCATAACTAATATTATTTGGATAGAACATGGCAGCTTTCTATAAATTAATACAAAAGAAAGTTTTATTTTCCAAAGAGTATCATTCTTAGGAAGAGTATCAACCTTAGGAAGAGTATAATTCTTTCATGTAACCTGAAATCCACTACAGACTCTGCAGAGCTGCCTTGCCCAACGCGGGTAGAGAATAAGAGAGGCAAAAGTGAATACTTAACAGGATGCCTCAACCCACAGAAAAATGGTGGTGCTGTGGCTGCACTAGCTTAATGAGCATATCTCTCTTGTCTGATTAGCCCAAGTCTATCGGCATACACAGGGAAAACAGAGCAGCAGTCCTGCCTCCTTCAGGATCCTGGTAGAAAGGAAGGAGACAGTAAGGAAGCATTAATTCTGCTTTGACTTTGTAGACTACTTGAGGAACTAGAGGAACATGCATATGATAAACCCTGCAACTCTGTATTCGCGTTACAGCCATGCTGAAAGTGAGGCTTTAGTATAAGTCTGCAGATATAAAAAAATAAAAATCATTATAAAAAATCAAAACAAAACAAAACAAAACAAAACAGGAAAAACTCTAACAAATAAATAAAAAACCTTGTTCAATTACAGATAATATTTGTGTTTGAATTTATGTGTTTGCTCTTCCGTATATTTTCTCCTCTGACACCAATCCTATTCTTGAAGAATGTGAAGTATGGGAATTTCAGACGCTCTGTCTGTGGCTTGCTTTTTAATTCTACTTTGTCTTACTATTGAAATAGCTGTTAGACTGCTGATTATTTAATCCAACTTAGATGGGATTCCTATTAAAGTCAATGCCAGCTCTCTGGACAGAGAAATGCTTTACAAGGGTTTCTAAGAATAACTTTCAGAGCTGTTCGCTGCTTTCCCATTTGGGTGGGTTAGAGGGTTACACAATTCCAGTATGATAGAATAATTCAAAAACTTCAAAACTTCACTGAAATTCATAAAGTCTTTTCTCCTTTATTCCTTAATGTCAGTAAAACATGCACACACACACACAAAAAGAACCACAGAAGAGATACTGAACATGAGAGAAGTCTGTAAAGTTGTATGTCTTAAAAGTAGTGCTTTTAAAATACTTTTTAATGTATGGAGAATGCAATGAGACAGGCTTTTTAAACATGGGTGGTGGTGTTACATTGTTGATACAGGGGTGAAATTGGGAAAGCCAAAGCTTGGCTGGAGCTGAAACTGGAAAAGGTTGTGTAAGGATAACAAGATGAGCTATTTTGGGGACAGCAGCAGCAAACAGGAAAATCAAGGAATGCATTAATCTGTGGGTGAACTGGGCAGTCAACCTAGTGACAAGGAACATGGGAATAGATAAGGTGCCTGATGCAATCCTTCCCTGGAAAAGTCTGTTCTCAGGCCTCCCATGTCTCCAAGCCTCATAGCAAGATCTGGAGGAGAAAGGTACACACAACAGAGGAGGCTGAAATGAGGAACTGCTTAGGTCGAATAAGTTGGAGCCAAAGATGAGTAGACCATGATGCGGTGGACAACTGACTGGACAGATAGGCTCAGAATGCGGAGATCAGTGGTTCAAAGTCCAACCAGCAGCATGTTATGCAATTTCCTTGGGAAAGTTACTAGTGACATCGTCACAAATACCAGGATGGTGGCAAGGAATGCTGATTCACAAGAGCCCCATAGCTCAGTGACTTCAAATCAGGTCCGAGGACTCATCCAGAGCAGAGGAATGCCAGCATTCAAAATCCACTGCACAAATCTCACGGTACAAAACTCTAGGCTTTTATTCTCCCCTCTCCAGACTTCCCTGACTGTCTCTGGTTTGGGTATAGCACAAAGGGTTCCTACTTAAACCATTGTTTCAACATAATCTTGACTCATGCTGTAAAACCATTTCTGTTTAGACTTGTATATAGAAAACAGGCAGGTGCCGCATTTGAATTTTGCATCCTTATTAGAAAATCTTTTAAAGGACTAGATAACAGATTACTATTAATTATCTTAACATTTCTAGAGGTTCTGATGGTGACAGTCATCGTACATACATGTAATAAAAAGATGATACCAGGGAAATGGAATTTTGCCCCTGATAGATGCATTGAACTAGTTCATAAACATATAGTAAAAGGAAGAGACAGGGACATACCCTAAAAAATCCCAAATCCAATGGTTTTGGAAGCTGGGAAAGTACAAGTAAAGCATAGCACAGACTGTGGCAGGTCACACATGTTCTCCCTAAGTAACATGTTGTACTAGCACTGATACAGAGAGGCTACAGGGCTATGGGGACCATTGACTTTATTTCTTTTTTTTACTAATGGACATAAAACTAGCAAAAATTTGTATCAATTCCCACCTCTCAAATAAATCTAAAATCTACAGCCAAGAACTTTTGTGTATTCTTATTCCCTGATCTTTTCTCTGAGAAAAGTGATGTGGCCAGGCTCTGAACCAATTCTTTGTGTAAATTGTAAGTCACATGCAGAAAGGGCAGCAACCAAAGCAGTAAGTCTTTGTAAAATCTGATGAATGGACTAATGGAGTAGTTATACTTTCTTTGTCATGAAATTTCGTGACAAATCCAATGATGAATAGATCTTAACAGACATTATCAGTCACTGATTATTCCAATCCTAAAGTTGGTAAAATGGAATAATGAAATTATAACTTTTTTAAAAAGAATATTTGCTTTCTGCTTTATCAACCTAATGTTCACTAATGTTAACATTTCTTCACCTATAGGTTTAATTCCCACCTCATAAATCTCTTAGAAATATGTAGTCAGTTCTTACTCACAGGAAGAAGGCCTGCCAACATTTGTGGCACATGGCTAGAGAAGTGCAAATAACCAAGGAACTGCTGAAAGGAGCAGACAATATTTGGAAATGATGGGTTGAGAGTGGTTTTGAATGCCTCAGATCCTTCATCTTTAGAGATCCAATGTACAAGGCTTGCCCAGAGTTTATTGATCCAGAAAACAGTGCAAGAACTAAAGCCAAAGTGTACTACCCTCAAAACTAAAACGACCCTGCTACATTATAGGTTGAAGTGAGAGATTACTTAATTCTCTGTTTCAGAGGTTTCATAGACTCCAAAGAGTTTGGTCCCTTACTATGTAGGCTCCAGCTCAGAAAGGTAGTTGAGAAAATATTGAGAATAAAATCAACATCAGATGAAATGATCAAATAGAAAGTTTTTGAGAAGAGTTAGTCTGCTTTATTCTGATTTTGCTCACATTCCCACTTTCAATTACTTGCCCATGACAAGCGCTCACAAGCGCTGTAAACATACCAATAACCAGTAAGAGTTCTAAAGAACCTATAATCTCAAGAGAATTATTCACCTGTAGAAATGACTTCTCTCTTCCAAGAAGGTCATTGTATCAGGGTGGAGGTCAAAACATTGGCATTTTCTATAGCTTTCTAGATTAAGAGGCTGTCGTGTTCCATAGAATGGAGATAATTTCATGTATTTCATTGAGAAACTAGCTGTTAGTGTAGGAAGAGTAGACAATCAAGTGAATTGAATACATGCATTAAGGAAATCTTTTTGAACGCAGCTTTTCCACAAATCACTGCTTGCTGGAATTTTTGTATATAGTACATTTTTATATCTTTTTTTTTTTTCTTTTTTCCTCTGAATAAACGTTTCACTTTTTGTACAACAAAAACAAATGTGGGTAGAATTATCATTTCAGCTTTGGAAACCTGCCAAAAACCATTCACAACACAGCAGTGTTACTCTAATCATAGCAGACAAAAATGTCAACCTTTTTGCCCCATTTCAATCATAATGTGCCTGAACTATAACACAGTATAACAAGTATTTTGTGTGAATCTAGACTGTTAACAGAACAATTTTATACGGTATATTTGTCTTAGAATACTGTGTCAACATTATTAGAGTTTGCTGTAGAATCTTGCCAGTAATACAATGCTTTTTTTTTTTTTTAAATGACAGTGAAAAAATGCATGGACAATAGGTATAATTTTTGCAGTGTTGACATAATGATGAATAGCATAACCATCAAGACTTTAAAGGTGTCATGTGACATTCCTACACACACTAACATCTGTTACCTTCTTGTCCTCCTTCCTATTTAGCATTCAGGACCCTGAATTTCCCAAGTCTGCTAACAATGTTCAGAGCTTCATTGCACTGGAGGATGGTGTTCAAATACTGTGTTACCAAGCACTGCAGTACACTGGTATTCATTGCCCGCAGCTACTCACCGCTGGCAGATTCTTGTAGCTTTGCTAGGGGGTTTAGGTGAGAGTAAATCTCCCAAGCTTGAAGGCAGGTTCAAAATTTAAATTGCAATGAGTTTTAGAAATACAACCCGAGTTCAAAATGCAAATGTACACTGTGTTAATTACAGAGTTACAGGCTGCAACTTTATCTGTTTGGGAACAAATCAAGAGCCCATTCTAGTCGCTTATTGTAGTCAGAAGAAGATTCTGGATCACTGAAATATTCACTGTCATATTTTCCAGTACCAGATGGAGTATCTCTGCCTTTGAAAGTGTTTTCTATTACCCTAGTCAAAGGAATTACTCCCTGGTCCATTAGATGCAGCATAGCTGATTCTGAGTCTGGTCTCGATAGCTAGTTTAATTGTATCACCAGACTAATAGAGAAAATACAGGCATTCAATCTTCAAATATTGTCAGAAAATGAGGAGAGGAAAACTGGTAAAGAAATCCTCTTTTGTTCTATATTTCCCTCTGTATAGGAATAAAGAGATTTTTCAGGTGAGTAAATTGCAATTAAATATCCAAAGCATCAGATTTTGATAGGAGGCAAATATTAACCTGCTTCTTTTCCCTCCCCCTTTTAAAAAGCCTCCTCTAAATAAATAATCTCTTCAGTCCACATACAGCTACATGGCACAATGACTGAGTGCATCCATCCATTTCTTCACTGACTTACACGCAGAAAAGGAAAAGATTATCTAAAGGCATTAAAATTTACCACAACTTTTCCCTTAACAAGACTGGAACCTGGACTCTCACTTGTCTGCCTTTACAACTGTACAGCTTTCATTACTGTACTGCCTGAGCAGGTCACTGCCGTTAAAAGGGTTTTACCCTTTATCAGATTATGTTTATCAGATTAGGCTTTTAATTATATTTGGCATAAGATGTTCAGCAGCTGGAACGTCTCCCTGATTGACCATCAGCAGAGCTTCAGCATCATGCCAGGCTCCCCAAGGGCCCCAAACCTCTCCTCATACCCCATGAAGAGTCCCTCACAACACACACGTCATCTCATCACTGCACCCTACACAGTGCTCCCACACCGACCGACATACCCCATCCCACCCTCTGCATGCCACAGCACCCCCCAGCTCCCCATGCTGATCTCTCCTACCCCAACCTGCACACATCTACCTAATCAGCTCCACTAGACTGACACAGTCCCCACATCTCCAGAAAGCTCCTCCTGGCTCTGTTGGTGAACCTCTCCCTCTGACTGCAAGGGTCTTGACACACAGTAGTACCACCACCATCTTCCTCCCATGAGAGCAGGGAGCCAGTAGGAACGCTGCAGTGTGAAATGGTGTGGAACAAAGAAGCTCAGGCTGGAAGAGAAGCCTGAGACAGGGAACCTGAGAGCATGGGAGGCTTTGGAGCAAGGAAAGAGAGGGAAAAAAGGGTACTGCAGGTGGATACATTAATAATGGAATGAAATGAAATAATGAAAATGAAAATGAATGTGGCCAAATCCTGGAACCTGCCTCATCAATACTGATTCTTCCATTTTCTGACTCTTATTTTCTTTTTCTTAATAATTTCTGACTTTACTTTTAACACTCTACTATATATTTCTACCAGTTTTTCCTGCCTTTCTATAGTTTCTTAAATCTTCACCTCTCCTTTACCTGGCCCTGGACTTTCTTTATTCCCTCCTCCTTCTCTTTCTCTCCATGATAACCTTCCTCTTACTCCAGTTAAGGATTCCTGTCCTTATCCCTGTGCTGCTCCTTCCTACCCACCACATTTTCTTCATCCTGCTAAACTTCCAGCTGCCACAAGTGCCTCTCTTGGTCTTTCACGTGTCAGATGAGATGATTAATTTCCATCCCTGCTGTTGAAGCAAACATGCCTCTCAGAAACTATTCTTTCTATAGCAACCCGATGTGGGAAGAGATAGAGACGCAGCTGCTGCAGTGTCTGGATGGGAGTGATGGGTCACCCCCAGTGAGAGATGGGGAAGCATTGTTTGTGCTGCTGATTGAAGGAGTCGGAGGGTGGCATGGGTTGGCAGAGAATTATGCCATGTGGGAGATAAGTGCTCCACCAAAATGCTCTTCTAGGGCCAGTCAGGTAGGTGTGTTTCCACACAGACATGCTAGAGAGGGAACTGTGGACTCATACTCAAAATTAACGATTAACAGATTAAAGGCTGCATTTCAGCCTTCTCCTGTCACTCAGGGGAGATAACGCCTGACATTTTAATGGGCTTGCCAGCCAATGTCTTAATTCATCTTGTCTGTGTCTTTGAGCCAATTATTTTCCTCAGTCCTCTAATAGAGCTTTGGGGCAAGAGAGGGTCTGGCCACAGACCCCTTTTTCAGTTGGGGAGTTCAGGGAAAATAAAAGAAGTCACAGCTTGGGCTAATACAGCAAGTAGAAAATCTGGGGCAGGCTTGTTAGAGAGAGAATACCTGTCTCTGCCTTTATGAAAAATCACCCTTGAAGTATTTATTTATTTAAATGTATTTAAAATATTTAACCAAGAATTGTCTGCTGAGCATGGGCCACCACAATTTTAAAGCTGGTATAAGCCGTGCCATGTTTTCATGTTGCAAGAAAAGAATCACACAGCAGCTGTCTGAAGCAATAAAAAACCATGCAATTCTCTGGAGTCTGAACCCAAACACAAACAAACTCTGGGGAAGTCTAATTTCAGAAGAGGACAAAAAAATCCTTTTATGCTTCCCTGCAAAGCATAATACTGTAGGTATAGATCACAGTATGTGAGTCTTTTTATCTAGTGAAAAAGCTCCTTAGTTGCTCAGTACCGGTCACAGATCACAAGTATCAAACAGGAAGACATTAAAGTAGAGGTAGAGTCTGGTAATCCATCACACTTTGTATGACCAGGCTGCTTTCAAATGCAACATTAAGCTTACAATAAAATCTTTTACCACTGTTCTTTTCCTGTAGCCTTTTATTTTCTAAAATTTACTTTCTGGAGTTCACATTTCAATCCTCTGATTTGAAAGACAAAGAGTTTTGTCAAATTTCTTTGATTAATGAATATTGAGCTCTTGTGCTTAACACACAAATCCTGGTCATTTATTTCTGAACCATGAACACTGCTAGAAAAATCTAGGACATATATAAATAGTACAGATAGAATACTCTTTCAAAGAATATGCCTAAACTGTTTTAAACTTCATAACTGGGATAAATCTGAAGGAAATCATGCATTTGCTTCACCAGATAACATTTATTTCACAACAGCATTTTGCAAGATAGACTGGGCATGAGCAGTAGAAAATCATATTATGAATTTACTATTGACTGCATGTTTAATTTAAAATTATTTCCTTCTGTTGTACAAAAGGGCTAAGAGCATTCAAGACTGTATTGATAGTGCAGAAATGACAGCTGATCAGCTTGTTCAACCATCAGGGGAAAAAAAAGATACAATAATGCTAATGAATTTGATGCAGATAAATCCTGAAACCCACATATTTCAGTAGTCAGACTAGAACAAATACTCTTCAAAAAACCTTGAAGCAATAGTTACCTTAGATTTGGTAGGATAAAGCATTTTGTAACTGTGATTTCACAAAGAAATATGTAATTAAGTGCAAATACTTACACGTATATAAACACATAGTATTATGTAGTTAGGTGGCGCAGTACTCAAAATTAAGAATTTACTTCCAAACTTGATATGTAATTAAACTAGCCAATTCTTTTTCCACTCAGATTTATATTTTTTTTAATGTCAGATTTTATGTTTTGTTTCCTGTTTTCATTGCAAGGTATAAAACAGTCCAGGTATGCAATGTGGTTGTTGATAATAAGCCCTAGTTTATGAATTTTTAAACAGATGAACTGAGAACAGCCACAAGTACTTTGTACATGGCATGATTTTTGAAAAACTGCATAAAAGACCCCTCATCTTGAGAAAATAGCAACCTCTGAACACAACTTTTACTAATTTTTTGTTGTGAAAATCATGCTGGAAACCACGCAATTTTTTTCCACTTTTTAATGTATATTGCCACAGATGGGTCTTAGACATTATTTTCTAGTTGTCATTGATCCATGGCAAAGAAACTATTAAATGACCTGAACTCCATCAATAAACTATGTTGTCTTGATCTACTAAATTACACTAAAAAGTGTTATTTTCCTTAGCACTTCAACAAGGTCCGAGAGAGCCTGCCTGCCAGTGCCCATGGCATTGTTGTGTCTCTCATGTGAGTTATTGCTGATTGATTCTGCCCAGATGGGAAGCTTGCTCATTAACCTCTACAGGTGGGAATATATGTTTGTGACTCAGCTACTTGTACTCATAGCCCGGTGAACTGGTTTCAGGTAAATGTGTACAAAAATACTGGAGGGATGGGGACCCCACACAGGGGACAATAACCAAAAAACCAGGAAAATGGTAACACCCTGAGTGTGGCTCAGCCAGAACAAGTCAGATCCGGAATAATGAAGGGCCCCAAGTGTGAATCACTGGCAAAAGCACACCAAAGGCTGTACAGAAGAAGGTTCTTGAAATCTGTTGCTGGATGTACAAGCTTTATTTCAGAAAAGCCTGAGAAATTATGTAACATCTTCATATCCACCCCTGGGTGAGAGGGTCTCCTGCTGTCTCTGTGAGAAAGCCTGGACCATGATAACTGTATTCTCAGCCTGCCCACATTACACAACAATCTCAGTATTAACTCAGTAACAACATATGGGTGAAAATATGCTCCAAGCAGCACATTTTTGTTAGCCCATATCTGTCAGGAATTCTTATTAAGCTTTCAAAATTCTGTCCTGCTCAACTTTTTGGCAGATATGTAACAGAGCCCCAACACTGAGGACATCTGTTTTTCACTCTAGCTTAGCTCACAATTTCTCGTTATAAGGATCTATGTAAAAATATTGCAAGGGGCTGCTGAAGTCTACTCATGAGGTAGACAGAGGTGGGATACTTACGGGTAAATCCTCTCAAGAATTTGTTGGCTAAATAGGGGAGTGAACCAGATTATTTAAACAACTCTTTCCTCAGTGTCGTAGATATTGGCTAAAAAAATCCCTGTATGTGATTTCTCCCCTACTTTCTCTGCTGGTAACCGGGCAGACCACCTTGAATTCTATTCTTGGGGGTTCTTAGAGGAATTATATCGTATAATTTCTAAGTGTCATGGAGAAAAACATAAAGAATTCCAAGCAATTTAATCAATCCAGCCCTTGATCTAGTTCAGGACTCATTCCTCCTATGATTCACAAATGAACTAAAATCCTCTTTGAGAAAGATGTTCATCAACCAAAACACATCTACAAATTGTCTGATACAAGTCAGTGTCCTTTCTGATGACTTCTGACAACACTGAAAACAAGTCATAACTGACTACTAAGAAGAAATATCAATATAATACATATGTATGCCCCGAGTGTACCAGTCTGTTTAGGAATGTTAGTTTACTGATCAAGTTTCCTCCGTAATGACCATTTTCATAGGATTACATGATCCCTTGTGATCTGAGTTAGAAGGAAAAGTTTTAATAGAATTAAACATATTTTAACTCTCCTCCTAAGAGACCCATGTATGATTCAAAAAGCAAACTCTTTCAAAGTGCATAATGTGCTTCAGGAAATTGGCTTAGTGCTGAAACCTACTAAAGCTGTTGTCCAAGAGAATTCTGTGATCCCTACTGATCTGTGTATGTGGGAAATGCCAGTTTGTAGTAGTTATTTTTATCTCTCCAACAGGTGAACCCTGCTTCCACAAGGGCAATGTATTTTTAATGCATATGATGTTATTATGTAAATTGGTTTAGCTGTGTAATCTACTAAAGGTGATTTTTTTGTCCCATGTGAACAACAAAGCCAATGATCGTATAGTATTCATTAAAGATAAAATTGTCTTACTTCCCATAACCATTTCCCAAGTGTATTGCTCTGACAACTTCAATTTCTGTTCAATAGTGAACCTGATGCTCATTTGCAAAACTCTAATGAATGTACAAAATAAGAGGTAATGTATTTTTTCCAGCTTGTAGTCCCAAGCAGACTATAAACTATTTTCCAAGGAGCAACAGATGCAACAATTAAAGAACAAGCATGGTCCCATCAAAAGTTCCATCCGTTTTTCTTTTTTTCTGCATCAACCTATAAATCGATGCCAATAGTGTAGCAAAAAACCCTTCTTTGATACATTTCTGAAATTAGATAGACACAAATCTTATTTTTGTCTATAAAGGGAAGGTCATGACCATGCAAATGAACCTACAAAAGTGACCCCCTTGTACAAATGCATAGCTAGGCCCTCAAACAATTTTCATGATCTGCATACACGGATCTACATGGTATCCTGCAATTAGTTCATTTAAGAGGGCATTAGATATATCTGTATGCAAAATTAATTGACAAGGGTTTGTTAGTAAAAAATCAGGTAACACCAGTGGCTACTGCAATTGTATATCTAACTACTGCAGCCTGTATACAGAAATCAATAGGTGCAAATTAAATGCCTGTATAAGCCCTCTTTAAAATATAACATTTTGAGTTAAACTGTAACTGTATACACCCCCAGGGGAATTGAAGTGTTTTTTATCAGGGAATCTATATACTTTTTCAAAACATGAACAAAACTTGGTGAATAAAACCTTCACAAGACCACAGAAAGATTAGATAGTAACAAAACAAATACTATCTAAAATAATATTAGATAGCAATAAAATATTTCAGTGGTCTGAAAAACTCAGAAGTTCAGCCTTTCAATAAATAAATATTTAAAGGCAAGAGAAAATATGTGTTGAATAATAAAAACGTATTTTCTGAAACAGTTGTCCAAGAGTAGGTTCTATCCCTGCAAGATACGTGTATGTTTTAAAAAGGAAAACATAATTTATTCTGAACAGGAGGTGACTAAATTTTGAAATTCAAAACAAGTCCTTGGCATTTTTTCTGTTGTGAAAACTGCAGTTTTTCCAGTGACAGAATGTGAACATAAACATTTTTATGGAAATTTATTTATATAATTTCTTTAACCACTGTCATAAAATTGTAGTATAGCCATTCTCAGAAATGGATATCCAGAGAGAAATTCATTCAGCTTACTCTGATTGATCTTGGACCAGTTTTTAATTCAAAATATGAGAATTAATGCTTTTCTTCCATTTCAAGAAACTGGGGGGTTTTTTGTTTGGTTTTTTGTTTGTTTGTTTGTTGTTGTGTTTTGGGATTTTTTAATAGAATTATGGAATCATAGAATGGTTAGAGTTGGAAAGGACCTTAAAGATCATCAAGTTCCAACTCCCTTGCCATGGACAGGGACACCTCCCACTAGACCAGGTTTCTTAAAGCCCCATCCAGCCTGGACTTAAACACTCACAGGGATGGGGTATCCACAACTTCTCTGAACAACCTGTTCCATGTCTCATCATCCTTACAGTAAAGAATTCCTTCCTAATATCTAATCTGAATCTCCCCTCTTGCAGTTTAAAACCTTGTCCTATCACTACACTCCCCAGCAAAGAGTCTTTCTCCATCTCTCCTGTAGGCCCTCTTCAGGTACTGTGAGGAGCTATAAGGTCTTCCTGAAGCCTTCTCCAGGCTGAACAACCCCAACTCTCTCTGCCTGTCCTCATGGGAGAGGTGCTCCAGCCCTCTGATCATCTTCCTGGCCTTCCACTGGACCCACTCCAACAGATCCGTGTTTTTGCTTTCGTTAAAGTATTTATGAGGCTGCAGTCCATATGAGACGCATGTGTAGACCAGATTAGCTAATACTTAGTTCTTACGCTCCTGAATTTTTTGTTCTTGAGTTGCTAAGTGTTGATACAATACTCAGTGATATAAAAGATTGAAAATGAGAACAATCACAATTATGGTTCGTATATAATCACATACATATATTATATAGCACAAAGAGTAGACGAGAATTCTGTTTTAATTGCAACCTCCGGGCTCACTATCACGGTTAATGTAGAAGTTGCAAATTTTTGGGAGGATTTAAATACATGGAGGCGATGTTTATATGGAAAGGAGTGGAGCAATCATAACAGGGGAAAAGGGACAATTTTTGCTTTTTTTCTTTGAGACTTGAATATTTTGTCCTATCAAAGGAAAATATTGCAATACATAATTGATTAATAGAAACTTATTAATATTTGTTATAACAGGTCCACTTGTTAAGCACTGAGTTAGTCAATCATGTAATTAAATTAGTATTTGCATCATATAACCCTCATTAGAATGTTGAAAAATTTGCAAACTAAGATACTCATTTTCTGTTGAAAGTCTTTTTCTTCTGTTAACATACTCCTAGATTTTAGGATTTTGTGCTAATTGTGCCGTATTTTATACACTTTTTCTGAGCTTTTCTTTTTCTCAAGCACTGTAAGTATAGTCTTCACTCATTATATTGCAAGGAAAAAATATTGCTTCATCAGGTAATATTTTACTATTTAATCCAACTAAATAATGCCCCATGTGAATGAAATGCATCACAGTAGAACAAAGTCTGAGTGTCAACCTGGATAGCCTTTAATACCAGAAGATGAAGTTCAGTTCTTGGCTTTTATTTCTGGGCTGCAGAAAATGAAGTAGAAATTGTACTGGAGACAAAAAAACAAGGAAGAATCCTCCTTCTATGTCCTATGAGCACAGTCTGAGCTGGCTGTCTTTTCACCTGTCATTTCTTATAGATGTTTGATCTGGTAGCTGCTGAAAATATCTCTTTTGCAACACGTTAGCTAATCCCCCATTGCCTGGTGACCTGACACAATGCAGGCACTCAGCAGAGATCTTCGTCCTCTTCAGGATGGCTGGTTATGTGTTTCTTCTTCCTCAAAGTGAGGTCTGTAGCATTTATTTCCTTCATAAAACTTTGAGATCTGAGCACTGGATTGTGGTGTCATGAGGTGCTTAGTCTCTAAGTGGCCTGTCATAAGGAGCTTACTGACATTTCCTGCTACTCGGGACTGAGTTCTGGAGTTAACATTTCTAATGACGGCTGTCATGTCCTCATTTTGAGCCTACTCTAGGCAAAGCCATCATTTTCCTTTTGCAGAATGGAGTAATATCACTTTCTTGTGTGTGTTGTCTCATAAGATGTAAATTCTTGATTCAATTAATACTAAGCCATTGGCTTCAGCCACAAATCACATCTTCCCCAGCACCTTAATGGAACAGTGCAGTCCAAGAATGCAGGATCTGCATTTTCTTTGCCATTTGTATTCCTCCTGTTTCTTTCCCCTAATTTATTTGGTTACCACTCCAATGCTGAACTGTAAACATTACAGACAATTGATATAAATTGTCAAAGAAGTTAGATGTAGCTAAAAAAGGTGGGGAAAAAAACAACTAAACCTAATAAAATTAAATTAAACTCTGAGACCTCACACTTCCTAGTTTAATTTTAATACCTTAAGAAGGGGAGAAGACGATGTGAAAAGAATATTAAAGCAAATTGTATAATCATGAAAGTATTTTACTTTGTCAAACTGAAAAAAACTTCTTTACTTTTTGGCTAAACATAGTCCAGTAAGTATGATGTAATTAAAAATATATGGAACCATCCTTTTATCTCTAGATCTACATGTTGTCATTTATGTTGTTATAAGAAAGGAAAAAATCTGTTTTAAAAGACCTTCAGGAAATGGATCACTACAATAAATCTACATATATCTACAAGCCATGGAGATAGTTTTAACCGAATCTTCTGTTGGTATTTAGTTTCGAGAACCACATGCTGGAGGAAACCTGCAGGCAGCTTTTAAGGTCTAGTTGAAGCCTACAGCTGAAATAAGGCAATTTGGAGCTTTTAGTCTCAAGAACAGAACTGGAGCATTGCACGTTGTATACAGATGCTTAGACATTCAGATACTGCAGACATTTAAATGTCAGAGATAGATAGCTTATCTCCAAATTCTAGCTATCAAGTATCAGTAGAACATTTGCTTGAAAAGTAGATTTGTTTTCCTCAGGTTGCAGTCTCATTTCTGATTCAAGAAGAACACACAGGAAAGTACAGGCACTGGGCTCTTATGTTGTTTTTTCCTTTTTTTGGTAAGGTAACTGGTATTCAGAACCTGCATGACTAATTTTTTTCTATTGAATTACGATGCTTCCTACTTGATGGGAGCCTTTTTGTGCTCAGTATGTTTGCGTTTCAGCCTGGTGACAGTGAGTAGGCAGCTGGATCAGTTGAAGCCAGGAATCAGTCAGAACGAGTAGCACATTTCCTAGGAAATGTATGGAGTATTTGTCCTACAGTTTCAAGACGGCAAATAATGCTCAGAGGATTAACTTTCAGTCTGTGACTTCTGCCTCCCAAAGGGCTCAATTCAACAACTCTCTCTCTGAGTAGCACTTATTCATATGAGTAGGTCGATTACTTTCCAGCCTTCCATTAAGCACTTCTCAAACAGACTGCACAGCTGAGGGTACAGGTACTTAAGACACATTTTCATACATGCCAGGTATCAGTGGTGTATAAATCATAAAAACTTGCAGGTCTTCAAACTCTTCTCAAAGACAAATCTCTTCACTAGCCACATGACCAAAAGTCCTTTCTCCCATAAGCAGGGACATCAGAACCCTGGGGCAGGCACTTGCTAGCATTTGCTGGATTCAATATGTAGGTTATTTTTAAGCTGAGTTTTAGTCCTTTTTAACATTTTCTGCAGAAAAGAAACTGTATTACTGTACTATTCCATGTAAATCCAGTACTGCATCGAACAAGAAAACCTAACTGACACCCTAAACAATGCAATTCTATTCATAAATTAACTGACTTCAACTTTTTAAAGTAATGAGGGTGCTCTCCTGCACCCATTATTCATACTGAAAAATGGAGCTAGAATTTCAACAGATGACTAGACTTTCCTTCAAGTAGTTTGTCTTGGATTATTTCCCAAACATCATGTTCATTTTAAGTCATATGGCATTTGAAAATGTTTTTTAGATTACTTCAAGAGGTGGGCTATTAGCTGAAATCTCAAGTTCAATTAAAAATAAAGAGGAATTCTTAATATACAGTCTCAAGGGGAAAAAGAGCTCAAATATATTACAGGAATTAATTTTGAAGACTCAAAACCATAAAATAATAAGAAAGAACCCAACCCTACATTATTATTTAACCTAATTGGATTATTTCTTAAGGCATGACTTACGATTTTAAACGGTTCTGAATTGTCTGCCTTATTATCCCCTTCAACATTGCTGCAGGGGATAACTGTGAACATGAAACACAGGCATTTGAGGCTTTTCTCCTCAAACCACAGAACTGCTCAGACTAAACCAGCATTCAAGGTGTGGTGCATTCCCTAAACCTGCAATGAGAACATCTGAGAGTATATCTCCTATTCTGTAGTGGATATGCTGGAGTACGTATCTACTGACAGCTCATATTTTGTGTTGAACAATGTATAACCTTTGCTAATTCAGTTAGAGTGGTATCAAGGGGATATCAGAGTATCAGCACATGTCAGTATCCATCCCTTTCCAAGAACAGGTGGCAATCATGATAGGGAAGAAGAGGTCACCAGCCACTTCAAGAGGAACTTCTCTCCCTTCTTCTCATCAGACAACACGTTCTCCACATCAGGTTGTGTAAATGGGGAAGAAGATTCAGTTCCTTTAGGATGTCTCCCTTCTTGCTCAGTTCATTACTGCTCCTAACAACTAATTTCTTGTTTGGGAGAGAACTGTTCCACCAAGACAGTCCCTTAGCAAACAATATTTAAAGTAGCTTTAATGAATTACATTAAATATTGAGCTTAGAAAAGCAATGGTGATAGAAGTACAAATAGAAATATTCTTTCTTCTTTTTTTTGGCCTCTCTTGGGCATTGAAATCATAAGGATTTTCAGATGATTAAGCAAATGTCACCCCCAATAAAGCTCAATAAATTCACCTTTTACATTGGAAGGTCAGACTCACGTGGGACCAAAGTCTTTTTTGCAGTGGAACGTCTGAAAAACAAAATTTCCTTCCAGAGTTGTATCTCAAATACTTCAGTGCTGTGTAGGAGTCTGAGAAACAGACTGGCATGAGCATGTTACTAATTAAATAATTAAAGGAAGAAGGACAAATCTTATCATCTTCAGACTTGGAGAAATGCCCAGTCCATTCCCAATTAAAAAAAGAAAAAAAAATGCCTATCAGTACCTCACACTGAAATTTTAATTTTCGCCTGTAAGCACTGATGGCAGCATACACAGTCTTGCCTGTTTATCTTCTGCTGTTTCTCAAACCATGTCTGGTAACCACGGAGAAGTTTTGAGATTCCTGTTCAGGAACAGGAATTGTTGGCGCTGAATTCTGCAAGCCTCCCACCACAGAGTTCAGGGTTTCTGCATCCATGAAGACAAATTCCTTGAAAACAGATGACTGCAAAATTGACTGTAGTCAACCAGTTTAATGAACTTTTCATTCTAGCTCCTCCCTTTTTTCTCTTCTTGCACAGTTTGAAACGACGTCTCTGCTGGTTGCTGCAATTATTTTCCATTAGTAGTAAGTCTTGCTTAATGTGAGGCACAAAGAATCAACCTCATCTATCATGATATTAGGTCTCTCACCTGCTCAGACACCTGGGCCTTTCTTTATCCCACATCAGCACAGTCACTTTTCTCAGTGTAAATTGTACTTTTATATTTTACAATATCACCTAAGCAACCGAGTTCAGCCTTCTCTAATTTGAAGAGACAGGCTTTTAGGAGGTGTAGCACTATTTAGATAGAGAGGAACTTGACTTTTAAAAGAACTTTACATGCTCCTTAATTTATTCCTGAAAAATTTAGCAGTGATTTCTCCATTTATCATTTATCCCCAGAAATCAAAGTTCAGAAGAACATGAAAAACATTTCAAGAGAAAAAATAAACAAATTATTTTCCCTTCTGCTGCAGAGAGCAATGAAAATGCAAGTGTAACAGGTCTTTAGGTGAAGAAGAAAGAAATAATCCTCTGTTGTTTAACCTTCTGCAGACTAAAAGATTGTGGAAGAAAAAGATCTGGATAATCAGAATGTCTCAGATATGGAGAGGTGATTTGTAACGTGAAGGTTCTCATGCTCTCTATTTTGTGCCTTTATTTCTTGGAAATTTGGGGGTAAGAGATGTGGGGTTTAAATATTGTAAGACTGCCTCAAATCTTTTTACCTTGTATTATAGGTAAAAAGGGGTATAGGTATAAGCTTGCTTGAAGGTGTTGTGTTCAGCAGGCACACTGCAGATGTATAAGCACAATAAGAACGAGAATCAAGTTACAGCTTCATTACTGTTTATGCTGTCTTGATAAACCTGATCTGCACTCTTCCAGTACCTGCCTGCTTCTTATAGTCAAAAAAGAAGTATGGGACAAATTCCTCAACAAAAACATCTCCACTAAGTTGTTAATGAATTCTCTCTTCACTGTATAGATTTGTTTCTAAAATAAATAAATAAATACCTGAACAATGTTAATTTTAGGACAACATAAATGAAAAATAGGATAGAGATCTATTGTGAAGTCTTCAGACTGCACTGCATTCATTTATATTCATAACACTACTAGAGAAGAGAGAGAAAGAAGGAATAAATGTTTGTGGTAAATAAATATTGCCTGAGCCTAGTAACACTCAATTTCAATGGGAAGGCCTTTGTATGTGTTCAAGAGTCAAAAGCAAAAGCTAGCATAATCAGGCTGAAACTGAACGCTAATGTTCCCTGGAAAAAATCTAAGGCTTAACTTCACTTGATGTTGAATTCCTTGTGCAGTACACAAAGACATCAGTGAGTTGCATGAAGAGTTCAGGTATGTGAGCAATATATATCATGTGGCACTTGTCAGAAAACTCTTGCCAAATGGAAAATACCAGTTCATCAAAACCTAAAGTCTCTATGGTAACACATGTTCTGTCTTCAACGAGGAGGGAAATGAAGGTCAAAGTGGATAGGATGGAGACACAGTACTTCACTTGGCCCGGAACAGCCAAGAGCTCTAGAGTTAGGACTAATTAACTCAGATATTATAAGGTGAATTTCAATTCTGCCTCTTAATCAAAAAAAAATAAGGAAATATATTCCAAGAAGCAGATCCTAACATTCATGAGGCAGACACCTGCCCTAAAAGGATTCATTTAGGTTTAATATGATACATGATCACATTCCGATCAATCCAGCTTGCTGATTAAGTTTCCCACCTAGCTATTGATAAAAATAGTAAAATGTAGGACTTTGAATCTAGAGAACTTCAATTTCAGCTAAACTACACTTTCCTTGAGAACTTTCAGCTTGCACACGCGTATACTATAGTGAGAACATTTTAAGCAAATCATGGGGAAAAGAGAGAAAAAGAAGAGCACACAAATAAGAATTTAATATGCACTGAAAAACCTCCCTTGCACACTTGCAACACACTAATCCTGCATAGCCTGCTATATATGTTTACTTCTACATCTCTAGGTACTCAGATTTCATTAAAGCTTTCTATTAACTTCCTGATGCATGCAAGATCAGGTTTTAAATGTGTCTCGAATAACATGAACAGTGAGTAGAGCTATTAAGATGCCTGGAATGTTGGACTGTAGTCTTAAATGACAGTTTGTGCTCTCAGTTTATACTGGAGTAAACATGAGCTGAGATGCCAGAGCCCTCAAAGTTGAGCCCACAGCAGTCCATGTTAAGATAATTAAGTTTGCCTTCCCCTGTACATGTAATTTTATTAAAGAGTCCAGAGTTCTAGAAATAGGCTCTAGTTAAGGAAGCAAAAAAAGACAAGAAGTAAACAAAGACCCAACTTTGGATTAGTGTGGCTCTTCTCAAAGGTGACTTATTACAGGACTTCGTATTCACAGTCACTTAAGAAATTACCATTAGTGCAGGAAAAAAAAATCATGTAGATTAGAATTTTTAAGAGCAGGCAGAAAGTCAGCAATGTGCTATATTAATTCCCAAGATACCTACGATAGAGAAGATACAGAAATTTAAGAGTTTCAAGAATTGTATAAAATCAAAGAGCAGAAAAAAATGACACAGAAGGTGGCAAACATTCACCTTGGCAACCATCAAGTCCACAGACTACAGAGTCTTGAAAGAAAGTTGGGAGGGGGAGGTGTCTGCGTACATTTCTTTATCATTAAGATCATTTTAAGCTACTGTATATAATGTATTCTTTTTATTTGAATTTTTCTAAACAAGTAAATAAATTGGTTGAAATTTTGACACTTTCGCCAGAGCCTTCTGCAAACTTCTCTTCATGTCAAAGAAATAGGGGGGAAAAAAGTGAAAACATAAGAAAGAACAGATTTAATGATCTCAACATAACAGGCTGACTTTCCATTAGAACTGAAAAAGCAGACAGTTGAAAAGAAGCTGATCGGCAAAGCAGAGAGCACTTGTCAGAAGAAGAGGTAAACAAGGTTATAAGAGGGCATAGATGCCACTGGCAGTGGGAAGAGACAGGAAAACCAGTAAGTTTCATTAAAAACAAATATAAAGATTCCCTCTTCCCCATTAGCTCCTTTTTAATACTTTATACACATGACAAAATATCAAGGCAGAAATATGATTTGCATCTAGCAACAGAAGGGTGTGAACTGAAATGTATGAGTGAAGAGAGTTACAAAGTTTTAAGAGAAATGTCCATTCTTATGATACTTCTCATGAAAAAGCACATCTAAAAACATACAGAAACAGCAGAAAGCAAGATATTATTTGGTCATTCAATCCCTTTGGAAGCATGAACTGGGGCCAGGGCCTGGTCAGTGGGTACAGAATGGAGCCTTTGATGGTCTATGAGCAACTAAATTACCTACCTAAATTACCTTCAATGGGAATCACTTCATTTCCTTTTCTTCTTTCATATTAAAATTTTTTGCATCTGTACACTGCTTTGTCTCTGGATATCCTTCCACTTAACCTCAAAACCCTTGAATTTCCCAAAAAAACATCTTCTCTAAACAGTTTGTAGAGCCAGATACAGGAGACCAACCATGTTCGACTTAATGTAGCACCTAAAATAATTTGGGAGTTCTGAAATAATCTCTTGTCAGCTGGATAAATAAGCTCCCTTTCAGCTAGTATAGAAAATCAGACACTTCTGGACTGTTAGCCAGTAGGTAACACCAAGCAGAGGGTTAAAAAGCTGCTGTACCTAGAGCTCAAGTCCCCAACTGCCCATTGAATCCTTAAGGTATGTCTGTGTATGGTGTAGAACGTCAAGACACACATTTGATCCAAGACAGAAGCTGTAGACAGTGCTAATACTGCTCACTTTTCCCTCAAGAGCTGACTGGCCGGAGCACTCACTTCGTGAGTAGGTGAACCCCTTGCCTGAAGGGATTCAAACCCCTGTAGGACATGACCTGTTTTCTGTTGAAACTGGGGTACTGTCAGTCAGGAACGTAAAATCACTACAGCTAGAAGAGCAAGTAAGGAGAATGACTGCAGCTCAGAGGTTAGGCATTTTTTTCTGGAGGAATGGCAAAGGTGTGTTACCACCCTAAGCACAGGGATAAGGTTATAAAATCTACTGTACTTACAGCTCTTGTCAAGTAAGAATAATTCAGGAAAAAACAGCTTCTAACCATTCTTATTAAGACTGACAGGAGAGGAACTTCTCCCAGGTAACTAGCCCTGAGGCATCCATCCTGACTTTTAAAGATTATCTCTTCTTTAACAGTATCAAGGAAGAAAGATAGGTAAAATAGTCCATCAAAAAAAAACAAAAACAAAAACAAAAACAAAAAACACCTGAGATAGGAGAGAGATCCTAGGAAAGTTTCCAAAATGCATGCATCATTATAAATAAAATAAAATAAAACAAATAATAATAATAATAGAATTCTACATTCAAAATACTCTTCAGAGAAAGCAAAGGAGGTGATCTCCTGTGGCAATGACAAATCACATGATCGTGCTATCTCAGCATGTACCAGTGGCTTAGTTAACAATAAGCAAAGTTGGAGAATCTACTTACAAATGTCACCATCTGAAAGGAAGGTGTTTACATTTATGAATAGAGAGCTCACAGGATTAATTCAAGGTCTTTGCCCCTAGTCACCAGTCTCCAAACCTCTCTTCCTACACTGGTTCAATCAGCTGATGAGCTGATGCACGAAATAAACTCCTCTCCCCCTTCTTTCCTCCCTTCCTCCCTCCCACTCTCCCTGTCTTCCTCTTTGGTTACCTATGAAATCTGAATTTGCTTTCTCTCTCCTTTTCACAGAATCATAGAATTGTTTATGTTGGAAATGGTATCAAAGACTTTACTAAAGTCTAGGTAGACAACATCAACAGCCTTTTCTTCATTGACTAAGTGGGTCACTTTGCCATAGAAGTAAATCTGGTTAGTCAAGCAGGAACTGCCTTTGATAAATCCAGGCTGACTGGGCCTGATCACCTGTTCATCCTATATGTTCCATGTGGTGGGACTTAAGATGGTCTTCTCCATAACCTTCCCTGGCACCAAGGTCAGACTGACAGGTCTGTGGTCCCCCAGATCCTCCTTCCAGCCCTTCTTGTAGATGGATGTCACATTTGCTAACCTCCAGTCAACTAGAACTTCCCTGGTCAGGCAGGACTGGGAAGTGTCCTGGGGAGTACTTCTGCCTCAGTACCCTTGAGGGGATTCCATCTAGTCCCAAAGACTTGTATATCTAAGTGGTGTAACAAGTCACTAGCCATTTCCCCTTGAATTATGGGGGCTTCATTGTGCACCCTGTCCCTGTCTTCCAGCTTAGGGTGCTGGGTACCCAGAGAACTACTGGTCTTTCTATTAAAGATTGAGGAAAAAAAGGCATTAAGTACTTCAACCTTTTCCCCATTCTTTGTCACTACGTTTCCCCGCCCTAACAAGGGCATATCTTTTCCTGTCCTGCTTTGTCCCTTCTTTCTCTGTACAAGTCTAGAAGCAGCAAAAATAAACAATTCACATGTCAATAAGCCACTCATTCATGTCTAAAGCCAAACGCCTGCTACTGTACCCTCTAACTACTGTTAATTGGGAAGTCAAACCACTATTTCTTCCTTTTCTGTTGTTCCCTCCTCCTTTCCCTGATGTGATACATTAGGTGTATTTCTGCATGTTCCATTTAATCTCTAATTGTGTGTCAATCTTCAAAGCTACCCTCATTTCATACACAAGTTTTGACAAGAGCAGAATTGAGCTCAATACACAATCCCCAGTCTCTATAACCCTGTATAAGGTGTTCTAAGGTGCAGAAAGCTATTAAAATTAATGATAATAAGATCCTGCTGATTTACCAATATCTGGCAGGGAGCAACCAACATTGCCCGAGACTGTGGTCATGACAACCAATATACTTGCCCTTGCCCAGTTTCTAAGGCTTTGGAACTTAATGCTGTTCAGCTGATATAAAATGCGAAGACTGATGTGGCCATTTGTTCTGGCTGTCAACAAATCTTTTCTTCAAATACATCACTACAGCTGACTCATGCTACTACTATAGTTCATTCTATATTACATGTCCTCAAAAGGCCTGAGTCGTAAAAAGCAGCACATATAAGAGCTCAGCAAAGGCTTCAGAAAGAATTACAAGTGCTATGTATATAGGATGTGTATTGTAGCACTGAATAAATTAAAGCTTTGGTTCTTTGCAAGTTCTGAAAATAAGAGATATGTAGAAGTGTCACAGCTCATTGGTAAGTCACAAGGCAAGCCATCCTTATCAAAACTTCTTCACTGGATGTTTACTGGGAATGGTATCCATACTAGTGCTTTTAGATATTTGTCTTTAAATTGTGATAAATTAAAAAATTACTTCCAGTAGTTAGTACATAGACGTTCAGATCTAGATCATTCCTGATCCATCTAAGTTGGGAAGTGATATGTCGGTGGTAATTCCTTTGGTATATTTCAGAATTGTGATGTTTGAATCCACTTCTGTTTGAGGCTTAGCATGTTTTTTCACTCATTTTAGTCCTTTGCTCAGAGAAGAGTCATAGAGTGAATAATCACTGGGTCAGAAGGAATGCTTACCCAACCTAAGAAAATCCTTCTTATTCTGCTCTTGATAAGAAGTTAATCCAACACAAATTTCACAAGCTTTTCCCCATGATTTCAGCTGGTATGGTATTATCAGCTGCATAAGGGAAGAGTTCTTTCCTGACACTATGTAAGTTCACAGTAACGAAGAGTAGACGTGACCGAAATAAACTACTAGGCAATTTTTAATGCCATGAAAAAGTGTCTTAATTACATGGTCACCTTTTTTTGTTGTTGTTGTTTTTTCTATATATCAAGAACTTTCAGGGTATTTGGGAGGTGAAAATGTAAGCACCGGTGAAGATGAAGTCAGAATACAGTGAATGACATGTTTTCTTTATACCCTGATACACATCCTAGAATGAAAAAGATAGCTAATTAGCAGTTATTTCTCCCAGAAATCTCACCAATTAAGACAAATATTGGATACTGAGCAGCCAATAATCGACTCCAGAAAGCATGACAGAGAATAAGCTTGGCTGTTACTTCCTTAGATTTCTCTTTCCAATAATCCTTTCTACAAAAGCACCGCATAACAAACATTGAAGAGCATTTCCAAACAGGAAAGCTGGCTGACTCACTAAGGAAAAGTTCCTGGAGGACAGTCTATGAAGATTTATTTAATGTAATTGAATACTGATATAAGATAAATTGGTTTTTTCCTCTCCCAAACACATTTGGATTGCCTTCAGAATCCTTGCAGGCTTCTCTCAACTCCCTCAGTCCCCATTTTTCAGTAATGAAGTAGCACATGCTTGCTTTTCTATTTATAATAGTTGTAGTGACCCTAACATCCTAGAAATGCCCTTTGATTTTAACATAGTTTTCTAGGTATGTCTTACAGCAGGTGGAGACAAGCCTGTGCCATGATGTTACTGAAACTATTCTGGACCACAGTGCTAACGCAATTATCTGCAATTGCTGGAAAATCAATGACTCAGATGTTCCAATCCAGGTCATTAGTCAATATATGCAAACTATGCAAAACTAAATACCAAATAATGAATGTGGGCAATATAAAACAGGGACCCTATGACATTATAGTTAAGTGGAATACTGATTACAAATCTAGTAAATATCTCCTAGTGAAACTCCCTTAAGTCCTTAACCAGATAAGAAGAGGGCTGTAAATGTATTTGTCTTCACAATCCAGTTTCTAGATTTTTATTGTGTCTTCTTCCATACATCCTTCTTGACATTCCTGTCACTGCTGCAAAGCCTTGGTAGGAATGTAGGTGAAATCCAAACTGACCCTTCCTATATTTCAACGTCCTATTCTCTATGTTGTTCAAAACCTCTCCAGCCATTATCTGTTTAGCTGCAGACTGAATGTTATCAGTCTTCCCCTAAACTACTTAAGCTGATCTTGCACTAATTGCATTTACGTAGACAAATATCCAGTAACATTTTTGATGCACATACTTGCCACTAGAGTTACAGCAGATTAACAGTAATATTATTAATAGAGCAACACTAAAATGTTTTTACTTGCAGAAGTCTGAGGAAGTGTTCCACATAAATGAGGTATGTTAGATTTTATGTACACACTAAATCCATAGGAATGGCATGTGAATGCCTCATCCATCTGCCCATTGCCCCACACTGTTTTTGTAATAAATATAATCTTCATCCGCATGATCAGACAGAAGAAAATATTCCTCCATTCATGGTTACAAAGTTCCCTCATCTTCTAAATAGTGTCTATGATTTTGCCCTGAGCAGCCCAAGGTGGGATGGGTTCAGGGTATCCATAACATAGGCCTTTCTATCAAATGAAAGAGAATTGCAATTTTTACCTGATTAATGCTTACCTGCTCAACAGTAAAGGTCCTGGAACTGGCTGTAAAAGTATAAATCAAGGAACAGTTATTGATTTAAATGGTGCATGCTTTCTGAAATACCTACTGTCCACACATTTGGCAATGACAGCTCTGTAACGTGTTGTTTCAACACAATCATTGGAAGAACTACAGTGTTTTGAACAGAAGAAGTGGCCCTCCAGCAGCTTCAACATGGTCATACGGCCTTTCTGCCATAGCTGTCTGGGATATCCCCTAAATCTAACATGGGTGTCACCATCTCCATTATATCTAAGCTGCAGACAAATGTAACTTCCTGATGTGACCACTACACGTTTAGGGGTAGATCCTCACCTCCATTGAAACAATGGGAAGAAGCTGACTTCTTCCTGAGACCTGAGTCACGTTTGTGTTCCTTAAACCTGAGATTGGCTGAAGGATGAGTTAACCTCAGGCATATGACACCAGAGCCATGTCTCGTTTAACATACTGAGCTGGTAGCTGCATCAGTTTTACAGTTCAGAAGACACCTCAGAAGAAATGAAGACTCAATCATACGCTTCAGTCTCTTAATCCAGGACAGAGAGGACAGAAGCACTGTGATGGCACTTTTCCAGCCACTCTCTGTTTTTGGAACTACTATCCAAGTCCTCTCAACAACTCCTTTAATTACAGATTACTAACAGACATTGTAACACAGGCAATAGGAAACACTTGGATAGACGACAGATTTCACATCCAGTATCACATGAACTATCAGGACTAATCACAGATGTACCAAACCTTTGCCAATCTTAAAATCCTTCTGCTTTCCGGGCTTAGTAGATCCTAAGGAAATAGACACAAGATGCTGGCACTTACATATATGAAGAAAAAATGACATTTTAAATTCACAAAATGTTTTAGTAGATAAAGTTTCTCTCTCCTTCTTGTGTCTGGTGTGACCTATTAAAATGATAAGGGAGACTGACAGAGGTAGGTGTAGGATAAAAAGCACACACCAAATATTTTGAAATAACTTTAAAAACTTTTCTGTGGCACCTGTTTTCTAATTATGGAAACTCTATTATAAAATGATGGTGCAGAAAAGGGCTTTTTGGTATCTTCCTGTGAAAACCCATATAATTCCCCAGGTCTCAGCAGCATCAGACAATTTTGATAATTTTGGACTTTTGCATTATTAGAATTTCTTCCACAAGTCAGTGATTATCAAGTACTGTTATGCTACAGATACAACACTCCTTATCACCCTACCACCTGAGCCCTCTCTCAGTAGTAGCAGTTGCTGGAAAGATGGGTTTCTAAAACTCAGATTAGTCAGGCACACTACAATTACTTCACCCCTCTCAGCAATCTGTTCCTCTAGGTTACTGGGTGTTGTGCCTTTTGAACTTTTATTCAGTAATTACTGAAGTACACCCTGGTCCTCAGGGAGTTCTCCACCTTTTTAACTTTATGAAGTTAGTCTCACTTAAGTGGTCTAAAAAACAAGCACAAGTGTAAATTTCTGAAGGATTGGGATATTTAAATGTCACCTCTTCTCAGTAGGAAATGTCACCCTACATAAAGCAATGTAATACAACAGCCTCTTAGTCAGAATCAGGTCTCTGGAAACTACCACAGGGAAAATATATTCATTCAGGAGGCAATGAAGCAGACAGTTTCACTGAAGTATAACTGTAATATGTTCTAAATTCCATTCATTTTGCAAAAGTAAAAATATGTCCAGCAAACTCTTCATCAGAGAGTGAGACAGTACAGTGAATTCTGTATCAGCCCAGACATTTCCGGTCACTAGAGTGCTAAGTTTTTCTCAGAGGGTAGAGCTACTCCCACCATTAAGTACACAGTGTTCTGGGTTATAAAACACCTATTCTGCTGTGATGGGCTGACCATGGCTGGCCACAGGTACCTACCAAGCTGCTCTATCACTTCCCCTTCTCAACAGGACAGGGGGAGGAAAACATGACAAAAAGCTTATGGGTCAAGATAATGACAGGGATATCACTCACCAACTACCATCACAGGCAACCCAGCTTAGGGAAATTAATTTACTTAACTACTAATTAATGAGACTAGGATAATAAGAGATAAGAAAAATATCTAAAAATACCTTCTCCCTACCCCTCTCTTCTTTCCAGGCTCAACTTCACTCCCAACTCTTCTACCTCCTTCGCCTCCTGAGCAGTGCAGCAGGACTGGGAATGGAGTATGTATTCAGTACATAATGCTTTGTCTCTGGTACATCACACTCTTCCAGTCCTCCAGCATCTGATCCCTCCCATGGGATACAGTCCTTCATGATCTTCTTAGGTATGAGTCCTTCCCACAGCTGCAGTTCTTCAGGAATGGCTACAGCATTGGTCCTTTCCACGGGGTACAGTCCTTCAGGAATGGACTAGTCCAGCATGGGTCCCCCACAGTATCACAGATCCTGCCAGCAAACCTCTCCAGTGTTGGCTCCTCTCCATGGACCAAAATTTCTGGCAGGATTCTGCTGCAATGCTGGTTCTCCCCTGCTGCAGCTTCCCTCAGGGCTCATCCACTTGCTCCAGTGTGGGGTCCTCCAAGGGTTGCAGTGTGGGTATCTGCTGCACCATGGTCCTCCATGAGCTGCAGGGAGACAACCTGCCTCACCATGGTCTTCTCCAGTGGCTGCAGGGGAATCTCTGCTCTGGAACCTGTAGCACCTCCTCCTCTCTTTCTTCACTGACTTTGGTGCCTGCAAGGCTGTGTATCTCACATAGTCCTTTTTCCTGAATGCTGTTCTGCAGTATTTTGCCTCCTTTCTTAAATACATTACCACAGAAGTGCTACCATCATTGCTGGTGGGATCAGTTTTGGCCAGTCTGGATTCACCTTCAGCCAGCTGAAACTGGCTAATCTGACATGGGGGCAGCTTCTGGCGTCTTCTCACAAAAGCCACCCCCATATTCTCCCTACAATCAAAAACCTTGCTACATAAGCCCAATACAACTGCACTTGTCCCAGGCCATTGATGCCAAATCCATTCTCTTTTACCAAAATGCTCAAGCCTTAAGACCACGTCTCAGTGAAATGTCTTTTAACTATTTTGTTCAGAAGGAACTGACCATTAATTATTTTTCTTGTAACAGAATCCAACCCAACTGTACAAATCTTGTAGAAAGACAACTGGAAAGTTTTACCTGAATGTTTTCTGGTATACTATATAGTATGTAGACTGCCACTGAGTGATTAACATTTCGTATGTGGCTATGCACAGTCATCAGATGCTCAGTAATGAAAGGATGTAAGTAAAATACACATTACTTCTATAATTCAGGTAACAGATCTAATTGCACATGTAGGAGTTTGCATGATATATTATTCTATGAAGCAGGACCCCAACACGTTAAATAATATCAAGTCCGTGATATTATGCTCAGCATATGCATTACAATCCCAGTGTGAGATATGAAATACTACAAGAAAAATATTGGAGTGGAAGTGCAGGTGAACATATTTCAAATTTCAGTTGTTGAAGTCCCTGTCAGTTACATAGCAATAGGTGATACTTCCAGATACTGGTATAATCTTTCACAAGTAGATTTCCTTGAAAATTCAGGTGCCCAAAAGAAGCACTTCATCCTCTTTGATACTTCTTTTCCTCAGATCTTGTTATAAAAAAATGATAAATGCAAAACTAAATGGACGAAAGTTTAAATAATTCTTTCTTATTTCCTTTCCCCTTCACTGTCTTTAAACATCAGTGGTATGGTAAGATGTGGTAAGGTATGAATTTTTGCTTGCTAGGATCTGAAGCAGTCTTCATGACACCTATTCTTATTTCTCTGATATCGAGGAAAGCTAGCAATTGCTGAATTAAGGTGATATTTCACAAATGTTGGCAACAGGTATCCCTCTGATTATATGGGGTTTTTTGCAATTTATCTTTCTTCATGGGTTTTCTTGACAGTCTTTCCTTCCTACAACTGAGCTGGAAAGTAAACCATTTACAAAATTTTTCATAGGTAGAAGATGGTACATGAAAACTTTTCAGGAAACATAGCATAGTTGTGGTCTGTTGTCCACTCACATTTTTCATGCAATGAGCCAAACCTGTACAAGACTTTTAGCTAGTCTGTCTTGTCTCTGAAATAAAGACTTCTTCACACTAAGAAATACCAGTTCTTTTGGAGGTGGTTCAGGTTGATCACACTGTGCCCTATACACAAAAATTCTCACAGTCCAACATTTAGAAATATTGCAGGTGACACTAATTTTAGGGCATGCTGCGGCACATATGAAGGTTATTAGAATAGATACAGATGGAAATTATAGTCCCTCAAACTGCCTTCCATTAGTATTGCTGCTTTTCTGAAAGCTATCTTGTCTTCAGAGCCCACAAGACAGACAAAAAGAAATAGAGGGGATGCAGAGTTTATAGTAGAAGACAAAAGATGACACAGTGGTTAGATACAAGAGCTATTAGAAAAGTGAACAATTTGTATAGACTTATGCAGAGATCACAACAACTGTCTTTGTATAACAGGATTTTCTATAGAAACAGGTCTTGGAGTCCTTTGTACTACTACTCTAGAAAACAAAAAGACTCCATGAAGAGTTCACCTGCATGGTTGTATTTAGAGAAGATCACTCCAAAATATAATAATTCATGCAGATACATATGAGAATTGCACCAGACATGTCAAGTAGCTATATTTGTGTATTCAAACCACATAAAACGCCTGTAATTAATTGTCACTGACTTTTCAGAACAATGGCTTGTTAGCACTGCCATTTGACCATCTGGTATCAAGTTTAAATAAACAAAACAAAATAGTGCAATCAACAACAAAGCAAGGAAGCAGCTTGCCTGGATCCCAAACCTTTATTCAGTGAACTACAATACTTGTATTAATCAGCTTGAGTGACATCATACTTGGGAGCTGGATATAATAATGGATTGGGGGTTTTTTTCACTCCTTCTCTGTTCTGGAGAAATTACATCCCTTTTTTTCAAACATCGATTATTTTGTCAGCTACAGTAATACATTGAAATCTGATGCATTACCTTTAGCTAGCATAGTCTTAAATTTGTTCAAAGCCAGAATATGAATTATCAACTATGTGAAAAGTTGGCCTCACCCTCTACCACAGTCACTTTGGTGCCCTGCATCTGACACTCTGGTGAGGCACAAGCTGCACCATGGGGAGCAGAAGGAGAAACCTCATCAATCTCAGAAAATCTAATCCAGTTGTACGACACTGTTTCCTAATTACTCCAACAGCAAGGTAATTAACATATACTACAAGCAGAAGTTATGGTACTTCTCAGTCTCATCTCCTGCCAGGTACTGCTTCCCAGTTCCAGACCAAAAAGGCTTCTTTGTGTCTCAGAATCAGGATATACAGGGACTACGAAGACCCACCACGCCTCTTGCTCTTATGGTAGTAATGAACTTGGTTGGCTTTGCCTCAGCTTTTTATTGCACTGACTTTCATTCTCTCCCCTGCCTGGAAGTGCTCTCATTCATACTTCATTCTCAATTACTGTGAATCCTTGGAGACCCTGTACAGTCTTCTGCTTACAATTGTACATATTACACTAATCAGCCACCTCAGGCTGACAGAATTAGGCTTAATTAGTTAAAACATTTATTTCTAAACCTCATCTCCAAAGAGATTTTATTTTGGATTGTAAAACTACAGTAGTGGTAGCTGCATGTGCCAAATCCATCTGCAACACCATATCAGCCAAAGCAGAGTCCCGACTCTTTCATTTCAGTAAGGTTTTACTTCTTGGTAGATGAATCAATGAAGGTGAGGAGAAATTGCTGTATTCTCAAGCAACAGCCCAGTTCACCTTTTAAGTGTTGGCCCCCAGTGTTCATTTAATGTTGTGCCAAAGGTCAGCTGCAGAAAATCTACTTACATCTTGCTATCCAAGTTCTTGATGAGCCTGGCTGGAGCAGCGTTCTCAACTGCTTTTAGAGGAAAAATCAAGCCAACAATTTACAACTGCTTTGTTTTTTCTCTGAAGTGAGGAAGGCTGCTTCTCCAGTCAGTCTAAGACTGAAACGACCTGAGAAAACACAACAAAAAGATGCATGCTCTACTAACACACTAGAAAATCCCTAAAATTGAAGTGTTGAAAAGCTGAATTTCAATTCAGCAAAAGTCTTATTCTGTAGCCCAAGTAGTGGAGAAAATAATATGCCAAGGGAAAAAAAAAAAAAAAAAAAA
>VXBW01006444.1:1305575-1341030 GCA_013400375.1 Thinocorus orbignyianus
AAAAAAAAAAAAAAAAAAAAAAAAAGAACAGTTTCTTCCTCATGGCCAGTCAGTCTCTGCTGCCCATAATTTCTGAGTAGCTTTTTGAATCCAGTTCATTTTATTATCTCAGTGCAGCTGTCATGTGTCAGCAATATGAAGGCATTGCTTCCTCACAAAGTCCATGATGCAGCTTCTGCTCATAGATTGCTTTTAAACACCTGATTTTCTGTTTGGTTGGTTGTTTGTTGGTTGGTTGTTTTTTTTGTACTCACTTCTGCAATAGCTGACTCTACACCCGCAATAAGGAAGCCCACAGCTTTTGGAGTTCAATAACTGCTTATGTGACAAGCACTTTCTTGTGCTTCCCAAGTCCATTTTGACTCCTTTTCTCTCCAAGCCATTTGTTCATTTCATTCCCTTATTATCACCTGATCTGAAACCCTTTTGAAAATTTCTTTTCCCATTCAGCTGCTTAGTCTGCTTTTTGTAACGTCACCTCCCTTTAAGGGAGAACATAAGTGGAAAGATAAAAATATCGTAATATTTCAATCCTCAAAGCCTAGAGATCTGGAATTTTCACCACTATTCATTACATTCATCACAGGTATAAATCTCCTTTCAGTCTTCCCAGGATAGACTCGCTGCTTCCTCTACTTTAATTCTGATAAGTCTAATTTGCTCTGTGGCTACTTTGAATGGGTTTCAAAGATTTGCAGCCCTTTATACCATGGGCTGTAGCCTGTGCAGAACTTTGTCCTGCTAGGCTACAGAGGCTCCCTTGACAGACACATTTCCTGGATGTTTTGAACACTTGTTTCTAATCCTGTCTTTTAAGCTCAGCTGTGTTTCGCAAGTCTCACCAGGGAAATTCTCTTCTCATAGGATCTTCTCAGGTTTTCACTTCAATTAAGCTAATTGTCAGCAATTTAAATTCCCTCCTTAATTGAAAGTGCAAACATTTCATTAAAAAAATATTCAGAATTTTAAAAGAAACCTTCTAGTGACAAAAAAAATTTCTAATAAAACACTGAGCACCTGAAGCATAAATTGAAATCTAGTGCTGACAAACATTCTTTTAAGTTAAATGTTATATATGTATTTATACCAACCCAGCCTCTGCGTTTTTCCTACAAAAGCTTATTTCAAAGGTCTCCCTCACTTAGAGGCCTATTAATAGCCCACACTTCACCCACCTGTGAGCTGATTTCTCCAGGTTCTTACCCCTTGCTGTGCTCACCTCTATCACTACTTGCTGCCACAGTTCCCTGATTTTAATGAGCTCCTGACAGTCTTGGAAGCAGCTTAACTTAAAGAGAACCACTAAATCTTTTTACATGTCACTCAGGAACTGGGCTGGGGGGGAGGAGGAGGGGGTGAGTTTGTTTATTTGCTTTTGGACGGGGCTGTGTAATGCCTCTTCTTTTTGCACTATGAGTGTCCACACCATATCCTGTCTTAAATTCAGGAACATATGGGCTTTGGAGATCTGCTGCTACCTAATATGAATGTCTTGATCTCTGGAGTTCACAGCAAAACACGTTGCACGTTCAGTAGTCTAGTTAATGAGCATGTTGCTTGAGAGGTAGCAGGAAAGATGCTACAGATGCTAGGTGACACACAAAAAATCGGTGATAGGTCAGGAGAAAGCAAGAGAAGTAGGTTAAAATGCAGATGCCTCATGGCTCTTGGAGGAATCATGATAGTAAATGTTTACTGCTGACCTGGAAGAACAGGTGAATAAAAAGGTGGAAGGAATACAGAGAATGCTCAATTATTTGGGCTAATTGAGTCTAACTAGGGAAATCTAATGGGGAAAATGAATAATATCAGAAGAGCTCAAGACAGTTAGGAAAATGGATAATGATAGCAAAAGAATTTCAGTGAAAACAAATGCTAATAATGTACAGAGGAGAAAAATATGAACTAATCATATGTAGAGATGGATTTTGACTTCAAACACTGAGGAAAGATGCTTTCAGTCAACTCATTTGTATGCAGCAGTGAGTACATATACATATATGAAAGGTTGTATTAAGAAAAAGATTTATTATAAGATTCTAAACTGCTATAGGAACAAGAACACCATGCTGAAGTGTTTCATTTTGTGTCTAGAGGTTGCAGCTGTAATCTAGAAAGCACCAAAAACTAAAAGCAAGAAAAGAGTTACATGAGAGAAGAGGTAAAAGGAGTAAGTAGATGTTGCAAGAGGAGAATGGTTGGGTGTTTTTGGGTAGATATTGTTATCAGCCTCACCACATAACACAAAGATGAGTTGGAAGACACAGAATGATGTCTCGACAGAAGGATGCTGAAATTCAGTAGTACTGAAATAAGGACCCAATGGCAGCAGCGGATTTCATCTCATTGAAAAATGAGATGCTGAGGTTTAGGTCCACAACTTTGGTATATATAGGCACAATCCACCCACCTCTTATAGACAAGTGGCTAAACACCATCCTGTTGGAGACAAAAGTTTGGAACTTGGTCATTTGTATTGCCAAAAGAGAAACATGGCTTTCTTCAAGGCTAATTAAAGCACCAGTGAAGTGCAGACTTGATTCTGCCTTGAGCATCCTAGACTGTTTTCTGGTCATTCTTGTCTTCACTTTCCTCCTTCTCTTGCCTAAATGTGAAATTTAATCCTAACGAAAAGATTTGTCATACTTGGGTGACACTATATCTTCTTATATTAATACAAGTGATTTTTCCCTATGGAAATTGAAATAAACATTATTTTGCCAACCCTTGTGAAAGCCTGAGCTGGGCGGGGGGGGGAGGGCAGGAGCAGGGGGGGAGGGAAATAAAGTAAAAAAAAAAAGTTNTTCAGCAGGTAATCACTGTTTCCAGGCATTTTTAATTAGAAAGGTCTTTTTACATATCTGGTCTCCATTGTATTGTTCTGTAGAACATTCCTTCAAGGGCAATTACCTGCTTTATAAGATACAGTACCTAACAGTTCACCTACATACAGGGATGTAAATCAATCTTATCAGAGTCATATCAGGTTTTGAGTTATTGGTTGGCCCACCTGTACCTTAGCACCTGTTTGTTTACTACAAGTATAATGAAGGGAATAAAAAGGGGAAAAGGAAAATTTCAAAACCTTTTCTGTAATATCTATAGTGGAATCTTTCTCATACAATGTGTATTTATTCTGGGCCGATTTAGTGCTTGTGATTGTTCCTTGCTTGAAAATACTCACACTTCCAGCACTATTTGATCTATCTTTATGCAGCAGGAACCTTACCATAAATTTCAGGTTGCCTAATTACCTATGTAGTATTTTATGCCGAGTAGCCACCTTCTCTAATGAAATTTTGCAGAGCATGAAGAATACATCTATTCTGCACTTGGACTCTGAAGCACGTGCTCTAGATACATTAAAACATGATTAGAAAGCCAAATACATGAAGGATGGAACATAGCCATGCTTATATCAACTATTCAATGTTTACATAATAAAAAGTCACCCCGTAGTATCTGCAAAACATTTAGATTCAGTGATGAAAAGCCTCTGAGCATACTAATTCTCTCTTCACAGCAATACGCAGTAAATACCCAAAGGGTCATAAATTAAATGACTAAACATGAAACAAATATCAAGTATTATTTCATTAAGTAGCTACCATCTATCCTGTGTACTGAATAAGGTTGGAATAAATAGTGAAGGATAATGCAATTTAAGATTGTCACAGTTGGAGATGGTCAAGATTCAGACTTTAAAATAACTGAAAACAATTATTCCTTTTTAAAATATTTGAATTTTCAAAATTCCAATAATGAAAAAATACAAGGGGAAATAAAAGCATTTAATGTTAAAACTTTAAAGACATTTGGAAATACATTGATCCCAAGAGAGAGCCCTGAAAGAACTCAGCACTGGGAAACAGAGTTGTTAGACTCTGGTTTACATAGCAGAGGTACTCCTGCACTGTCCCATTGAAACTACAGTTTTTGGGGATGGGGGCTCAGGCAGCCCTGAAGAAGAGACACAGGCCCTCTTAGCCTGACATCGAGAAATGAGGAAATGACAGATGTGAGAAGACCTTGGCCTGTGGGGGTAGAGACAATATGTGTAGCTGGGCAGGCGCAGATTTTTCAGACATTTGGTCCCAGTCTCCTACAAGCCTGTCCATGAAAAGGGCACAAAACTTTTCTGAGTGCAGTTTGACTTAATTTCACTCCATCTGATAGGGCTCTCAAACTATTTCAGTTTTGAAAGATCAGCAGTTTCTGACACTACCTCATTAATTATATCCTGGAAAATTACCAACCCTCTGTAATCATATTGCATGTGCACCTAGGGATTGTTATACAGACACCCCCAAAGGCATTTCCTAAATTCTGAGCACTTAATCTTGATGATCTTTTACAGCAACTTCAAATGTGTGTGTGTGTGTTTAGATGTCTGTGTGTGCTTCTAGTTGCCTTAAAAAAAGAAACAATCCCAAACCCCCAAACCTAAAAAACAGGAAAAATCTCACAATATACACAGGCCATAGGAGAATTTGTGAAGTTACAAGTCCCTTTACAGGCTCTGGGAGACTATGTTCTTTAGCGACTGCAGATGTCTCCCAGCCTGTTTCCAGCAGAGACCTCTTCTACTGTCCTTCTAACTTGTTCCTATGCAACCATCTTCCCTCTTCTCCCTCCTGAGCCATCACTCCAGTCATGATCTCTTCCTCCATCCAGTCCCAAGTCTGCACACCCCGAGCAGTTCAACTCAGCTCAGTTTCTTCTCCCTGCAATACTACTTTCCCCTCTGCACGTACCCATAGTCTTGTCACTCCGTTCCCTGTTGTTACTGGAACCCCCAGTTCCCAGTTGCTTGCCCAGGCAGGTAACTGGGTTCTGTGCAACAGTAAAAAGCAGTAACTAATAAATAACTACTTAGTGAGTTAATGTCCTGGCTGAAATGCAAGCAGAGATCCAGCTCCCTCTTTGGAAGGACTCTGTTTAAAGCCTTAAAAAAATTCATCACTTAAAAATACAGCAGATCACTAAAACAGAAGTAAGTTTTAGTCTCAAGCTAATGAGCAAGTCATACGAGCAGTTGATCCAAACTTTTGAGATAAACAAGATATGAAAGAGTGAGTGTTGGATAGCTAGCAAGTGGAAATTAACGTTTTGCTACTACTAATACTGTTACAGGACTTTTAACTTGCACACACTCTGTGTCCCAGAGTCTGGTATTTATTCAGAAAGGGTTTACCTTCCACCTCGCTGGTGTATTATTTGTTCAACAGAGACCCAGAGTATGCTGAGTGCCAGCCACCAGCTCCTCAGGAACAGCAGTTTTCTTTGGACTTCTGCCAGACACATCACAAACCCAGCTATTCTTCACTTACACTACGTGCTGAGATTGCAGCTTAGGGCTGAATCATTAGTGTTGAAGCAATTTTATCAACCTGAAGCTTTGTGAGCCTGGATAAAGATCCAGATGAATGTCTGGATAAAGCTAATGGCAGGATCCCCTGCACAACATGCATGTGCTCAGAAAATCCTGAGGAATTATTTGTACCCTTGCTATCTCTGTCTATATCTGTGTACATGGCTGGAGAGGATGGATGGAGCTACGATAATAACTCCTTTTGCCAAGGATTGATAATTTTACTTTTCCACTATGGTAAATAGCATTCTTCTCTCCACCACTTTGTGAATCCAAGATTGCAAACCAAGGTTTTCTGAAGAAGAACATACTGTTGCTTGGGATGAATGGATTTATTTTTTTTCTTTTTTAATAGAATCAAGCATTTAAAGCAGACCCTAATAATTTAAAAAATCCTTTTAAAAATGTTTTTAGGTAAAATTTGTGGGAGCTTTTCTTTTTAACCATAAAGGCAAGTTTCTTTGTGTTGCACACAATATGACTGAAAGATATTTTCCTATTGAATTTCAACAGTGTCTTAACTTATATTTGGTTACTTTTGCATTGCTTTCTTGGCATGTCTATGCAGGTCAAAATGCCTAATAGAACACCAAAGTTTCATTCACGCTGACAGACTTCAATACACACTATTGAAATCAGGTAATGACTTCAACTGAATGACAGAATTCAAGAATCTTTGAGGCACAACTCCTCCTGCAATGGCTAGATTCAATGTGACAACTCCTAATACCTTTCAGAGCAAGGTCAATTATATGGTCATTAACTATCTCCAGCACATCACAGAGTTTCAACTGAAGCACAGCAGTTGTTCCCAGCCATGGTCCTGGCTAGGCTGGAACTGGAGTAGACCCAAAGCCGGGATGTGACACATTAAAGAACTGGAGTAGCCAAAGATCATTCCAGTGCAAGGTCTGGATCATAGGTTGACTTGTGAGCCAAGCAAAGAAGCAAGAAGATGAGTCACACGAAAGAACAAGGTAGGAGCATGCTCCAAAGACACATTGAATACTGTGAAACTAAGAAAACTAGGGACGTTTTGAGATCCAGGGAAGAAGAGTATCCTGGAAGAACACCAGGATTATGAATAAAAAATTAGGCTTGTGCAGAGAGTAAATATTGTCAGAAAAAAACTCAGAAACTAGACTCTTGAAGGTTATCCAGGAAGCCTTTTGCCCTTGTGTCATCAGAGACCATTTAATATTCAAAGCATTTGTGTGAAACCAAACATATTGCTTTGTGCTACTTTATTTACCCACAACATGGTTTATTTTATAAAATGATCACCTGAGGCTAAAATTTGACCTACTAGCTTAGCTAAATCTTACGGAGATATAATTAGGTATCAGTTGTAGCATTCTAGCAACCAAGTAACGTAAGTGAAAAACTCATTACTCAGTATCTTATTTCATTTGCTTACACCCACTTTTAGTATGCAGAATTTTTCAACATCGGACTCAGCAATAAACAGCTGAGATTGATGGCCATTATGCCAGTGAGACCAGGAGTTAGATGTGATCTATAACCCATGGAGGGTGACAGACACCTCCACATCATACCTCTCATATCTCAGTAGCTTCAGGAAGGATCTGTCCCTATGGTTACAGTACTAATTTAAATGCTGAGTGTTTAAAAGTAGATGACATGAATATGAGCTTCAGACTGCTCACAAGAGTGATGACAAATGAGGACAGGTTTAAGGAAGGGCCATCTGTGACATTTTCTAACACTGTAGGGTGGCTGCTTGAGAAGATTTCTACTGCCTGTGTCCAGAGTAGAGCCTTGGTTCAGCTGGCAGTGGTTCTATCAACAGGTTTTCCTCTAATATACATATTATTTTTTCCTGTTAATAAAAATTTCATATTTCTTCTAGCTTCTAATGAAGATACTTATGCAATTGCTTGGCAAGCATTGGTTTAAAATTAGCATGTTTATTTATAGGCTTTGGAATCATTTTCTAAATGTCCAGCTATCCCGTAGTCTCCTGAACTGTTTTAAAACTCATCATGTCAGACAGGGCATGTAGGAAAAATTGGATTTCTATGCCTGGATAATGTTTCTAGAGATTATGCAGTTTCTTCTTATGTTTGTTTTATTTGCATTCCAAGACATTTTGAGGTCCTTATCACAGAGATCCTTATTTCCATTTTTCTTATATTAGTCTCAGTTTCTTTTATGATTAGTGTCTTGCTCTAACACTGATTAATGAAAAAAAATGTAGATCTTCTAAAATAATAAGCCACTAAAAAAGATAAATCATGTTGATTCCAGAATATCAAAGAGAAAGCATACCACAGCTGGCATTGAATTTGCAGGAGTAATCCTCTGATGTGCTTAGTGCTTAAACTTTTGTTAAATTCACCAGGAACTATTAAAATTAAATATCTAGCTGGAGTTACTGAGTAGCTCTATCTCTTGTACAGAATAAATGAAATAACAGTGACATTTCAGAGTTAGAAACAGTGTAACACAGCTGTGAAAACAACAGTTTGAATCTCCTTCAGTTTGTCCAGTCTTGAGCCCCTAACAATACTTTTTAAATAGATGCCATATTTTGTTGTTATTATTTCATTTTATAACTATGTTTTAAGGATTTTGTATTTATTTTCTTTTATAATGCGGGTAGGTCCTGCTGCCCAATGAAACATGCTGCCCAATGGAATGACTGGTACCTAATCTGGTACCAATCTGATGCTAGAACCAGAACCATTTTGGAAGCTGTTCTGAGACAGCTTCCATTTCAATGCAGAACACACACAGTTCATCACTGGACCCAACTCATTTTTCGTTTCATCTTTCCTTTCAGCACAAATTCTCTCCCAGGTGATGAAAATAACATGGAATAGTAATAAGATTCTGATCAATATCTCAGTGCAATACCTCAAAGGTCTCATCCTAGTGAGGAAAAGTCTCAGAATGAAATATCCTAATAAAAACCCTTTTAATCCATCAAAAATAACAAGTACAAAACCCTGACAAAAGCACTTTTTGGTGGAAACACTGAAACCGAGAGCAGGTATTTCCGAAATATCAGTTAATAACTTTTCTTCAGATATGTCATTATATTTTCCCTAGAAATTGCCCAGTTCCTTTGGATCATTTCCAGTCCTTTTTGACCTACAGGGTGAGCAGTACAAAGCAAGTTTTATAGCACAGTAGTGGAGGATATATTTGCTAATATTGGCTGGCAGAATGGCACAAAGAGGCAGACGGAAAGACTCTTTTAAATGACGTCTTCAGAATGGCTTTGCAATTTTTTATGCACACATTGCCAGTTCCCAAGATTGTGTGTACAATGGGACAGGTCCAGGAGATGCATATAAATAACAATTTATTCTAATTAGAAGCACTCACCTAGTGACACTGCATGTGTCTAACGACTTGAGATCAGAGTAGGGCAGAGGAAGCTAGTAAAAGCAGGGATGGATGCAGCCACAAACTAAAGAAGACAGCTGAAAAGCCAAATAGCTACTGCCTGGGGGGTGGAAGAAGAACTATTATTCTCTGTGGTCCTACCAAAAATCCAAGCCTTGAATTTGGAAAAACAAACAAAAGTGCCCTCTGGGGAGGGCAACTTCTGGTAAAGGATGAAATGCCCAATATTGACATCTAGAGTCAGTTAGAACTAAGGGTCTGTTACAGTGAATGAGACAAGGAAATAAATGAGTAATATTGAACATTTCAGTTGGGTACATGTGACCATGTAAGAGTATACTATGGCACAGAGTCCAGTTACTAGCTCTGTCCTGGACCTCCTGATCAGTCTTCATCAAGAAATTTTTATTGCCTTTATGGCAATAGTGAATGTGTAGCTGTTATTCAAATTAAAGCATCCATGACTGTTCCAGGAGTGTTGCTGTTTCGTGCAGATAGGTTTTGGATTTAATAACATTTTGAAAAATTGGGCTTTAAGTGAGCTGTAGCTGACCATTGTCTATAGGAAAACAAAGGGAAGGAGCTATAGCTAGAGTACTGCTAATTGAAATCACAAAGGAAAAATCACTCAGGTAGAGTACGCACTGCTGCACACCTTCCGTTTATGAGGACAAAGTTCCAGACAATAGATTACAGCAACAAATGTCACTGCAGAAGGCTATTAGAAAGCTAGATGAATCTGCATTTCCTTGTTTGTGCTTATCACATCACCTGAATTTGAATTCCAATGGAAGATCATAGGGAAAAGTTAGACATACCTCTTCCAGAAATTACGTAGACTCAGCCATCCTCCTAGCAGATTGGATGGCTGAGTTAGTATTTGAAATCTATTCCACACCTATTTTCCAAAGACTCTGGGTGGGTTTTTTTCATGGTGTGTAAATGCTGAGGAAGACATACACCTAAACCTATTGAAGTCCTCAATAAAGAGAAAAATGCATCGTCAACCACTAGGATATGACAACGAGGTGCCTTATGCTCCAGAATAGCTACTTTGCAACAAAGGATTCTCTCTCACAAACAGCACCACGGAATGACACCCAGCACATGGAACTGCACGCCGAATTAAGGGGTATCCTCATGAGGTGGACATAAGCACATTGAATGTAAAACAAGGGCGAGGATCAAGTCTCAAAGGGATGTCACAATGTAAATGAGTCCTGATGGAAGATGGAGTTGACAGCTCTGAAAATCTCCAGTCAGGAAGAGCAGTGAACTACAAAATAACCACCCTACCATGCCAAGGAGTTCAGGACTCTGTAGAACAGACCAATACCCTCCATAGTCATTTTCATTTTGAAAAACATAATAAAAACATGTTCTTTGTTGTCACAGATATTTATGTCAGGTGGTAAGAGAGAGTGCACGTGACAAATACTTCTGCTGATCAAGACTCGCCTTTGCACAATAAATCACAACATATCTTTTTTTTTTTTTTTTTAGTGCAAAAGTATATATGAACTCCATATTACAAAATCCAAATGTTCCTACACAACCTCCTATTCCAGTTAACGAAATGCCCCCAAATTTAGCTAATCCATTTGTAGGAAATGTTTACCTTACAGAGTTCTCTGATGATTTAAGAATCACTTCCTAACAGAATTTTAGCAAAATAACAGCACATTACTTTCAAATATGTTACGAAATACATGGTGGTACAAACACTCTGTTCAGACTGAGTGATCTGCTTTAAAAACATCATTTAGAAATGCTTGATTTTGGTCAGAACAAACACAAGAACTGAACGGAAAAAACCCAACACAACAGTGTGGAACTGCTGGATCTCAACGGCAGAATGCCCTGTAAAAGGAATCTGTGTGAGAAATTGTACACAGTCAGATAGGAAACTGGTGAAATATGTTGTCAAGAGGGTGTTAGAATGAGTAACATACCTGGAAGGAAGCAAGACGAATGATAGTGAGTATGAAAATTCAGAAAAAAATAAAAGCATAAAAATTGATGCATAAAAACATTACTGAAAAGAAAGATCCATGGGAAACAGAAGCAAAACCACTTTCTCTGTTGGAAATTTTCTTCCTATTCCTTCATATTAGGACTCAAGGACCTTGTCACAGGTATGAGTAACAGAGCCAACCCTTTTCTAGGCCTCTCAAATTCATTGTTAATACAGCAAGGTGTATTAAGCAAAACTGATAGTCTGAATAGTGTTCTTTATTTAATCATCAGCCATTAAACTAGCAGGATAAATGATGCCACATTACCACTTGCATAACCCCATTAGCAAACTCCAGGATGCTTAGAGGAATGCCACGAGGAATGACTTGTGATTGCCTGATAAGACTTGAACTGGTTGGCACATGTTACTAGCTTTGCCTTCTAACTACAAATATAAAGCACATTTATAGAAATAATAGCATATTGCAGACAATTCACACATATACACAAAGGAGTAGGGTGTATTTGCTAAATGAACATTCATTATCCAGCTGTAGAAGTGATGAAGTTGAGATCTGTAAGTCTGGGTTTCTTTATTCCAGGCTGGAAGAAAAGAGACCAGATGATAAGGAAGCAGGTAGCTTTCTTGTTTTGCAGGCTGACAGGCATCAGCATCAAATGTCATTCCATGAATCTATTTTTTACTGAGATAATCTATTTTTAATTACTCCTGCAAGAATTTCATGGTCCATTAGTTACATGTCTTCCAATCTGCCAAAACCTGAATGTGGGCCAAAACCTAACATTGGGAATATGAGAAAAATAAGATAGCAAGAATAACAGAAAGTTTATCTCAGAAGCTTGAACCTCACTTTCTGTGATTTTGTGAGGTTTCTGCTTTTCCTGTCCATGCCGGAGGACAAGAGACAAACAGGAGATGAAGGTAGAAGTTTGCGGGTTTGCATTCTGCAGACTCCCTGGGAGAAAATCGGAATGCTATCCTCCAAATTGGCAGAGTTATGATTCACACCTTCAAAGCCAGTGCCTTTTCATTGGATTTGAATTCCACTGGATGTAAATAGTGTCTACTTCTGCTCTGGCCAAGTGATCCCTTAGTACCCCTGAGTTACCATGGTTTCTGCAGAGCTGTCCTCCTTGGGTTGGGCCCTACCCGCTGGAGGAAAGAAGTAACTACAGCAAACCCAGGCAACACAGTGTATCCTGAGTTTTTCAGAAAGGTTGCTGATGTGCCATACTGCTTTATGGAGGAAAGAATATGGAGGCCTTTGTTACATTTCTTCACAGGTTCTCTAACAGTCTCTGGTTGAATAGGATGAAGTGGGAAGAGGAGAGAAGGAAACCTGACAGACCTTTTAGTGTTCTTTGGTGGTGACAAAGAACAGCAACAGAGCTAGAGCTGGGAATGAGTCTTTATGACCAAGGTAAGTTAATGAACATGGGAGGAGGAGGCTAATGCAAGAGGCAGGGAAGCCTCTTTGTTTCTCTCTTAGCGGGCTGCTGGCCAAACTGATAAACAACAACAGGTTCAAACCAGAATGTTCCAGGGAGTATTGCATTTCACCCCCACCCTTTTACAGGGCCTGCAAGACTTTGAATCAAACAAGTAATCATTTCCCCAGTGTTTTCAGATTCTGAGCCACCAGAACTGCAGAGACAGGCATTTAGTTAAAGGTGGTTCTCCACATCCTTGAAACCACACTTATTTCAGCTGCAAATTGAGGACAAAATTATGTGTTGATTCATTAAGCTCTTTTCCTTACAGAATTTGAGCTGCATCAGTTCTATGAAGAAGCTCACATACGCTTTACACCAGCTGTTCAGCAGGGTCCTCTCAAAATCCTCCACTATATACTCCATATGTACATATATACACACACAGAGCACTTTCCTGCCACCCCCTCACCTGTGCCCCAAGAATCTGTAGTGGCTTTAAAGAAGCTTTTCAGCAGCCTGCTACTGTCGCTTCGCTGCAGCAGCTGACTGCACTGACAGCATTACAGATAGAGCGCAAACAAGAAAGCTTGTCAGTACTAGTATTTAGTGTAAAGCCTCTGTATCAAGGGTATGATACTTCCTACAGCCTCTGCAGCTGTCAGCCTTCAAACGTGAAAATGCAGATTTGAGTTTTAAGACATAAGCACCCAGCTAGGAAATGTTATTCCGTTACATAATAAAATCTATATTTGCTATATTTAGAAGAGTCAATGATTGTGATGCATGGAGTAAAACGATTTCGAAGTCACAGTCAACATATACACTAACTCAGATTTTGATGTTAAGAAGTAGCCAACTTGCATATGCATAATAAGATGGCATCTATGTTTAGAAGAGTTGATGGCATTGAGACATGGAATGAGAAAGAGCTCCCTTGGAGAGAAGACCTTTTTCTGTGCATCTGAACACATACTTTGATCACATACAAACTCATCAATTGTGTTTTTTCTTTTGGGTTCATTCTGAACATTTTCTCATTTTCTTTTCTCTTTGTCATCTTAGAGAGTGAATCCCATGTCCATATAGTCCTACTTGTTTTTTTTTCCTTGAGTGCGTTCTTAGCAAGTATATTATTAAGTTAATAAGGTTTAACTTTGATCCTTTTTCTGAACAAATCAAACTCTGTGCTCAATTTCCTCTTATTTTATGCTTTCTCAAAAGCTTGAGCACTATGAATAAATTTATTACCTCTCCGATATGCCCTTCCAGCATTTATACTATGAAATATGGCAACATTGACCAAAGAATAAGCTTTTGGAGTTCCTTTCCATCTAGGCCTTTTTTCAAGAAAGAAAAATTAGAGCAATATGATATACTCTCTTTTCACTGCAAAGAGAATTTGCATGGATAATACTTATGAATTCTAATGTGGGTTACACATTATATGGAATGACGTCACTATTCAAAAATGTGTCTGACAGAGAGAGCCTGTTCAGAAAACTGATCTCTGTTTAATAAAAGCAGAGGAAAACACAGTGTATAAAGAAAGCTCTTTAGTCTTAGAAATATTTTATAACAAAAAGAAATACATTTTTGTTTACAGTTCAACACATAAAATATCTAAATAATGTAGAAACTGTTATTATAAGCACTAAGTAAATTCACTCATGTTTTAAATAGTAATTCCACAGAAGCTAAAAAACTGTTTTCTTGTTGAATAATATTGCCAGCTTCAGACAGTTCCTATGGTTCTGCACTTCAGGACAATTTGGGGCTGATTTGGTGGTATACTTCTTCATTTGGAAGATTTTCCCTTAAACATCATTTCTAATATCAGCTGCCTCCTATTTTGTTTATGCAAGCTCTTTCTTAGGAGGGATGAGGCAAATAAGAATGGGGGGGAAAAAAAAGAGGTAAATATTGCTGTTCAAAGGAAGTAAACATTCCAGAACAGATTAAAAGAGACAAGAAGTGAAAAGAAAACAATAAAAAGTTAAGCTCTTAGTAAAATCTGAAAGCTGGTCTGAATACGCAGTTAACAAAGATGCACAGCTTACAATAAAATAGTTATAAAATATGCCTAAACATGTTGAAGAGGACTCAAGCCCTCCTATTTCAGGGATGGCCTTATTTATAACAAAGAGGAGAAGTTAAGTAGAAGTTTTTCCAGAGTATGTATTTCTCTGTCACTGGTTGCTGATGGGATTCTTTCAAATTCCCCTGTGGCACAGAGCATTGAGAGCCAGTACACAAGACTAGCTGGGCCACCAGGTGTCTTATTATACTAAGAATCCTACTTTGCTATGGAGTTGATCTGAAGCAACATTAATTAAAATGAAAAATGGAAAACATTTTGTGGGGAAAGGATGGAAATATTTCAAGGGTTATTGCTGAAGGATGTTTTTCCTTCCAAAATCAGAAAGAAAATATTTGTAGGAAATGCAAGGCTTCTAATTCCCGTGGAGCAAAACTGGACCTGTGACATGGGAGCTGATGCTTCTCTCAAAATGTCAGGATTACTGGCATTTCCCACAGTGTTTCCAGTTCAACAGAAGTTGTGACTTCACCCAAAGGTAAGACATTAATCTTATGCTTACTAGCACATGAAAGTAGTTATACCATACAGCTTCGCTCTCTACCTCAGCTCCTTGGTGGCAATACTGTACACCAACAGAGTAATACAGGAACACAGTAAAATTAAAGTAACTCCTCTTCAGAGTGTTTTCCCATTCTCCAGTGACTTATGTCCCAGGGAATTCCTGAGCGAAAATATTAACTTTGCAATTCTTCCTCTATGAATTTGCCTAATTCCAGTATCCACAACACCATGCAAAAAGTTGTTCCACAGTTGCCCAAGCATGAAGCTGTATTGTTTTCTGTTTGTCTGGGGCCTGGCATCTACAAGTTTGACGCAGTAAATAAGAATTAAGACAGCATTTTCTCATCCTCCTATGGGATCAAGAAACTATAAAACCGTACTGACCACGTGCATCTTTCTCATTGCTCAAAAAATTACCCTTCCCAAAATGCCACCTCCCAGACATACTGGCTTGCCATGGCTTGGGGAATGAAGTAGCTGAAGTCAAAGGACATAAAAGCACTTCAGAAGTTCTGATGCAAATACATACTCGTGTTAAGGAATATATGGAATGTATAATACAGAAATTACATGATATATCAAGAACTAGATACAGCAAGAAAGTGTCTTTATGGACTGTTTTGAACTGAGTCAAAAGATACTAGAGGGGAATGGAGCCGAGGCAGAATATTTTACAGTTTTGTGTTTAGAAGATTCCTTTTCCTCCACAATATACTCTTTTTCAAGACCATGGAGGATCCTCCCCTCCATCAGCCATCTTTCTGCTTTTGGTCTCTTTCTCTAGGCCACTGAGTTACTCCTGTTATAGCTCCCTGTTGCTCAATGTCACCACATGATTGTTGCATAATTGCTTGTACTCGCTTTTTACAAGGTTACCTCAAACTCATTCAACTTTGGGTGCCCAAAGAAAATCACTGCTTTTTCCATGCTGAACTTTAACCTACTATTAATAAGAAAAAACAACATAGTAGGTAGATAGGCCCCCATTCAGAATGAAGCTTGTAGTTTAGCAGGGGTATGGAAAGAGTCCCAGATGACATCTAAGAGAATTTGCTAGCTGCAGATTTTGCAAATCATTGTAAACAGTAAGTGTTTAGATTAGATATATTTGAGTACTCTACTGACCCCTTTGTCTTCTCTATTTAGAAGCTAGAAAAACTGTCAGAGAAGCAGTATATAGATGCAACTCTTACAGTTTGCATTTACTTAAACAATAAAATTATTCTCAGTCCACTTTTAATTCTGTGTTTCTTTCATAACATAGGAAAGCAAGAAGAGAGAGAATTCTGAAATACTATGAAGTATGAAAGGGAATCTGAGATGCACTGAAAATAAAATAAAAAAAGCATGCTGCTATTAGGTTTACGAATGGCCTCCTGGTATAACGATGTTAAACATCGTTAAGAATGTCTGGGCTCAGAGACAGGACTGTGAGGACTCATTCAACAGCCTGGCAGGACACAAGCTCATCTAAAACAAAGAAATAGAACAAGATTAGATAGCATACAAAGGGAGAAAAATAAAGTAGTTTTGTTGGAGGTATCTACTAAAACCTATCATTTGTTTAGCTTAACAATCTCTTTGAAACCATGTTATAAACGGCAGGACTGTGGAGATTTCACAGAAACATTTATCCCAAAAGCCAGTGATAAATACCCGTGTCACTCTAGCTCTTTCTTTGTCCTGCATTCATTACCACATGCCATATAAGTGCTTTTCTGTAATGTGTTTACTAGGGGATGGTCACTTGCCAAATGTAGTTCATTCCCTCTCTCCTACCCTCGAGGACTATGATCTTCAGGCAGAGTTTTCTTCTAGGTTCATGTGCTCTTACATGCAACTATTTGCAGCCAGCAATCTTGGGAACTAATTTATTACAAATAGGGCAATTCTCTATTTCTGTGCATCCCATCATAGAAATTGCGTGCACTTTTCACAGGAAAGATCAGCAGGACTATCTGGAGTCCATGGGGCAGCAGATTGCTCTCAGGACAAACCTACTGCTTGTTACCTAATCGCAACATAAACACATGGAAAGATTTTTGCACCCTTCCAAAATGATCTGCACTTTTAGGCAGATGAAATAATATTCTTCTAGGATGGTATCAGCACATCAGAGTTTGAGATTAAGGTTTGGTAGATTGAAATGGAATAATTAAACTGTTGGGTCTTCATAACAGAATTTTGGCAAAAACTGTACTTCAAAAGCAATATGCACATCCTGAAAACCTCCCCTATTTCTTTCTGTGGTGTGATCAAAGGGAGAAGTGGAACTGAAAGAAATTCTAGAGCTCAGATTTAGTGTATCATCGTGTGTGTACTTTAGCAGTGCTGGAGCTTCTTTACAGTACCACCTTATATTTAGTGGCACCAGTAATGCAGAGACTGGATTTACAAGGAATGCATCCAGCGGAGGGCCACAAAGATGATCAGAGGGCTGGAACACCTCTCCTATGAAGAAAGGCTGAGAAAGCTGGTGTTGTTCAGCCTGAAGAAGAGAAGGCTCCAGGGAGACCTTATTGCAGCCTTTCAGTATCTGAAGGGAGCCTACAGGAGAGCTGGGGAGGGACTCTTTGTCAGGAAGTCTAGTGATAGGACAAGGGGTAACGGTTTTAAATTGAAAGAGGGGAGTTTTAGATTAGATATCAGGAAGAAATTCTTTCCTGTGAGGGTGGCAAGACACTGGAAGAGGTTTCCCAGAGAAGTTGTGGAAGCCCCATCCCTGGGAGTGTTCAAGGCCAGGCTGGATAGGGCTTTGAGCAACCTGCTCCAGTGGAAGGTGTCCCTGCAGGGGGGATGGAACTTGATGATCTTTAAGGTCCTTTCCAACTCTAACCATTTTATGGTTCCATGATTCTGCATGGTCTTTTTCTAATGATTGCTTTTGTTTCCCCATTATATTCTTAGTAATACAGCAGCAATTCTTTAAAGAAGATAGGGGGTTCGTTGTTTAAGGATGGTCAATGTGAAATTAAAATCTGAAAAGCATAAATGACACATATTTAACATCCAAATATTCCTACAGATTCTGAACTTAAATGCCTACCTTTAATCAGTCTAAAAGACTTTTAAAACCCAAATCCTCTGAAAAAGGCTTTGTTCAAAAGAACAGCATTGTTTACTATTTTTACTGCACTTCTACAGTGATCTGACACATCCTTACATGTATATAAAATGAGTGCTTCTTAAAGATTAGAGCAGTTTATTGATTGCTGATTCTGATGTGCAATCTCTTTTTTTAATTCATCCCAGCACAGGGAACAATTATTTTCACATTTCATTTTTCTAAGAAATTGAAATATGAATTTTTGAAGACACATTACCAGTTTGTTTCTTTCTCCAAAATCATTCTGAAGGGGTCTTGAGATGATAGTCATACTCTTGGTGATGTAATTAGTCATAGATAGTCTTTAATTTATAAATAGTATCATCATTGCTTTACTGATATTATTATTAGTTTCAGAGGAGAATGAGGGTCCTAGGTGCAGTGAAATGAGAAATTCTGCAGTGTATTACTCTGAAACTGTGCATATTCCCGAGGCTATATAGAGAAATAAAGACACAAGGTAGGATATTAATTAGACAATACATAGTCCTGAGGCAATGCAGGGCAAATTGCTTAGGTGTGCTGTAGAGAAAGTGTCAATGCCTGTAAGAGCATAAAGAAGGCCTTAAAGGAATTTGGGATGATATACATCCATGCCAACTGACTAAAAGTCAGAGGCAGAAACTGCCTTGTATGTTAGATGTTAAAATACAGTGAGTTCAGCCCACAGGTGGGGAAGGCTGGTGATGTTAAGCCTGTAGGAAGCTGTGGCCAAATGAAAGCATTAACTTTTGAAACTTTTCCAGAGCAATCTTATTGCTGGCATTTGCTTTTGATGACAGGCTGGAAAGCACAAACAGCAGGGCTTCATTAACATGCACGCTTTGTAATTAAAAAAAAATAAAGATGAAAAATACAGGGAACATCTCTTATCTTCAGAGTAAGGATTTAACAGCAGAGCACTGCAGACTGAGATCCTACTCAATCTACCAGCACTTCCTCAGACAAAAATGGTATTGTACAATTGCCAATATAAACAACTGGGTGTGCAACAGTCTTGACTTTTACTTTAAGATGATATACCTGCTAATACAGCAAATTCAATTCTTTGTTTTGGGTTCACATTATTACAGCTGAGCAGTGAGGATTGTATACCAAGCACTACTAGCAACTTCAGAAAGCTCATGCATTCTGTTAGCATACCAAATAAAAGACAACCTAAAGAGGGTAGCACACTGTCACCCTCTTAATTAAATATGTATTTCTATTTCCTAGTGTGTCTAGTCAGTTTAAAGTGCATCTGCAATGTGATTTTGCATGCAGAGCTAACAGGAAGAATACTGGGGAATTATGAATCTAGTAATAACTCGAGCAACTGTCTTCTGCAAACTCCTTCTCATGTGAATCATTGCACCAAATCCAAGAAGACTGCTCTCATAAGAACTGTTCATAAAATTATGCGGTTTCACAATGTTGTAGCAGTCATAATCTTCACAGCAAATGCATTACTCAGTGTTTTCTTTAATAGCCATGTGGATTCTCTGTTTCTGCTTTACCATTTATTGAAGCGTTGATTTATGCAAAAGAACAGGAGTCACTGTGACTCAACGCAGGTTCTTAGAAACTAATAACTTCTCTGAAACGGAAACATTGCATTGACATGAGATATTTAGCCATGGAGTATACTAGTATGTGAGTCATCTTTGGACACTTCAAAGGAATGTGTGAAACTTCAAATGATAAAAACGTGAGATCATAAAATTCTTGTTTTGATATCAAGTCTGAGACTGCAACAGTCAATTGAAGAGTGCTCTCATAGTTGGGAACTTTTTTGTTGGGGTTTTCTTAAAGTATTTTTAAATGAGAAAAGTACTGGGAAAGAAAAGAGGCGCACAGAGGGACAGAGGCAAAGAGCCCTCTCTTGTAACCGAACTAAATGTGACTTGTCAGGATTATGTATGCACAGCATTGGAGAAGACAGTGTTAGGGGGTATTTTCACAGCTCAGAAGAGAAAAAGAAAGACTTGAAGGTCAGTCTGGATTTACAGAAGTTGAAAAAGACAAAGAAAGTCTGCTGGTAGCACACACAGCACATCAAGAGAAGGAAGAAGTAGCTTCATGCACTCCTCTGTTTTGAAGCCAATTCTACGTCTACACAGAAGAGGCTTCTGGGTTTCCCTTTCTTCCTGTGACATGGCAAAAGTCACATTTCAAAGTGCAGGAAAAAGCGCCCTGAAGTTCTCTAAGCTCAAAGAAGCTGTAGATATCCCTGGGTTTTGCATAAGTTCATGGTTTTTTCCTTTTCTTTTTGTAGCTCCACAGCAACCCAGTAATGACCATTCCTTATGTTTCAAGTTAAGCAGAGACTAACGCCAGGCACAGCTCGGCAAAATGCCTCAAGCAGTCAAGCCCACGGCAACCAAAAATGTTGCAAACAGCAAAGGGGGCTGCTTTCATGGGGAGTGCATTTTGTATGCAGTAGTTCACAGGGATGTTTCAGAGCTGTGTGTTGTAAATGGGATATGTGTTTTGCAGCCCTCGTTTTGAGCACAACTGGTGGACAATCAACTCTCAACTACACAGAAGAAGGGCTGACATTGGTAAAGAAGTTTAAAATGTTTTCAGTATAGGTAAGAGATTTCAATTCCCTTTCAAAAGGAACCTTCTCTGGGCTCGCATATTCTCTATATCCCCAAAAGGTTAGGACATCAATGAGACACTTCCTGCATGTTCAAACACCATTTCCTTGTCCTTCAGACCATTCAATCCATATTTGAATATAAAGCATGGCTAGAGGTTAATTGCTGCATCCTCTCAACTAATGATCTTTAAATTCTACCCAAGAAAGATCTTTTTTTATAGACCAATTACATATTCTGTGTTTTCTCCATCGCTGTGCTGTGGCATATTTCAGCATATTCTTTGGCGAACCCACAGCAAGCAACTGCTTTTCCATAGTTTGCCTACGACATTTCATCAGTTGAAAACACCTCTTTCAGAGCTTTTTGTCCTGAGAGCAATACCACATGGTGTGCCCCATGCACAGAAATCAACATTTAAAAGCCCCTGCTTCATTATTTTGCCTTATTTTCTGTCCTGATTGAGCGAGAAGGGCAAAGGGCAGGGAGCCTGACAGAGTGTGATTATGGGCAGACCCCAGTCAGCAGTGGTGAGGAAGCTGTTCAGAGGATGTTGCTAAAGAATGAATATTTATGATTTCTTATCCTGTAACCTATTTCAAAGCATAAACCCCACAGCACAATAATGTTCAGGGCTTGGCAAAACCCACAAAGCAATAAAAATCATTTATTCTGTGAAGGGGGAGACTTGTGTGAAGGTAATTGAAGGGAGATTTTGACCATGTCTTTGATACTGACTCTGACTTAACTCTAAATCTGAGGGCTAAGCTATGTCTGCAGCTATCCCTGTAGTAAAGAATCAACAGATCTGGGTGAATGTAGATAAGAATACTATCTATCCCATGATGGGAAGTTTGGAAAGTAAATTAATTTCCTGGGAAAAAAAACATATAGAAAATCACCTTTATGTTTTCATCAATGCCTTATTTCATTTTGGTTAACAATAGTTTACTTTAGAATAAAATCCTGTAAAAAATTAAAAATACTTTTTATTTTAAATGTTTCAATTTTCCTAAAGTCCCAAGTACTTGAATTACAAGGATGTTTTTTGTGACAAAATGTTCCACTTCATCCCTAGATTCACTTGTCATCAAAATACAGCAGATCAAAATTGGTCATGCTTTTTTCCAGGCATCTTTAGTCTCAGTTCTCAAGAACATAATCCAGAATGATATTCAAGGAGTCCAATTAAAAAGCAAATCAAATGCCTCACATGGCAATTTTGTATCTCAGAGGCAGGTGTCTAAAGGAGATGTCCAAAATAGTTTGGATGCATTCTTGTCTGGAAATTATTCTTTCCTGCACCTCTGAAGGAAGCTTCAGTGGCTGAGACACTCTGAGTTTTAGCAGCATTCATCTGTGTAGGATAAGAAGTTTCTCAGTATGGGCACAGCTGGGCAGTGGAGCACTGGCTTCAGGCTGAGAAGGCAAAATCGAAGTGTCTTTCCACCTGATTTATTCCCTTCATAGCTTTCCACCCCTGTTTTCAAAGGATCTGAAGGTAGTCTTGGTCTCAGCACATAGTGGAGTGGTGGGTACCATCTTCATAGTCAAGTCAGAAGTGGACACATCATTTGACACAATGACTTTATGGTACAAGGAGGTAATAGTGAAAGCAAATTCCAGTATCTTCCTGATTCCAGTGTCATCCCTGGAGCAAGTGTAGTGACCCTGGCATTAGACATTAATTATTCCCAGCAGTCCTTGGCAAGGGGAGATGTTGAGAATTTCATGCTCTGGTTGGTAGCCAACTCCTTCATGAGCATAGCCATTAACTTAGTGCTTACTCAGGGAGGTTTTTGTAGATACTCCTCTGAAACATCAAGCTCTCTCCTTCATTTCTAAATTCAGGACCTATGGCCTTTTTTGGCCTCCCAGCTTACATGCTTTATGAATTTCTCTTTTCTGGGTATAAAAATTATGGTATTGCTCCTTGTCAGCCCAGTGGTAGCTCTGCAGCAAGGGTCAATAAGCTAGTCAGGTTTTGTTCACCTTTGCAGCTATCTCTCTTTAAATTGTTAATCCACTTCAGGTCTTCTAGAGAGTCTTTAATATAAATCTTGCCCTTGGGGTTGGCTTCTTTGTGCTTCTGGGTGCAAGCAATGCAATGGAATTGAGCTGAATTCTTGAAATTTAACAGAGGAGATTTGGGGGATGTGCCTCCTCTGAGCACCTGTATATACTCAAGATGACACTGCATGTTTGAATCTTGACAGCCTGCAGTTTTGCCCTCTTCTTTGTACCTGGAGAGTATTTTCCACCTGACCTTTATCAGAGAAAGGGGGAGGGAAGGGGAATATAGTGACTAGCAAATTTAAGGGTGGCAGCAGTTTATTTCCTCCACTTTTTCAGATGAATCAGCTTTTATCTCTGCAGTCTTTGTGTGTGTGAGTACATGTGTGTGACTAAAGACTGTGCTTCCAAAACATAAGCAAAATACAGAGCTACAAGGGAAAGAGAGCAACATGACAGCATGGCTTGCAGAATCACCTTAACCCATCCAAACTGAATTTGCGCATTCAGTTCTGGCAGATAGGGCATAATAACATAACCTATCCTCTCAGCCTGCCTGGACACTCACAAAATGTAAACTTTGTTTAAAAAAAAGAAAAAAAGAAAAAAACCAAACCAAATAAAACCACAACCTATTTTCAGAAAATAAAACAGCTTCTAGATTAATATTATTTCTCTTCTTCCTTCTCCTGCCACATTGCATGACGTTGCATGCTGTCCTGGCTCTGCTCCTCACCACCCACGAACCAAGAGATTAAATTCATTGGCTTTGGTTTCCCCATGAATCTGTATGAGCTATCAGGCAGCTCCAGCTACCCCTTCTGCATTATTTTTCACTGTAGTTTTGGCTTGCTGGAGCAACGGTAAATCTTTAGTTCATTTCTCTCCACATCCCCTCGTTGTTTGCAGGGTCAGACAGAGGGAACCTCCAGCCCCGCCAAACAGAAACTACTCTAAAGATGACAAATGCTCAAGGCATGAACATCCCCACAGACTGTCAGGTGTTATATTGTAGTGGTGACTGGATCAGCCAGGATACCAGTAAGGCAGTGCAGACTTCTGGCTTGCTCATCCAGGTAACAATAAATAGATGGTTCTAACAAAAATCCTGTTTTATTGATCTGTGTACATTCCTTGTTAGTAATTAACTGTGAAATGCCTCAGATTCCTATAATAAAGCCTGGTAGTTCTTTTGCAGTAACAGGAAGGCAAATCTCTCCCTGCATTTCAAGCACCAGCAATTCCAGAACAACAAGGAGGGTTTTATACATGTATAAAAAAGCTCTCAATGTATTATTTGGAATGACATTTCAAACAGTAACCTGCTTATATCTGAAGTGAACTGAAAATGGCTGAAAACTAGAATGTCTTGCTCAGATCTGCCTCAGTTCTCAGAGCACTGAAGCCTCCCTGCCCAAACCAGGACATCCCAGCTCCTTTTCATTTGTGTGCTACACTGTCCTGAGGTATTCATAAAAATGAAAATTACTCACAGGTGTACCTCTCTAAATCAAATTTTTGTGATACCTCCATTCAGTATCTCAGTCAAAAAGAAACAATCTGTGCCAGCTACACCCACCCAAAGAAATGCAGAGAGCAAGAAGAAGGAGGTAACTTTCTAGTTGCAATGGCTACTTACAAAACAACAGTTGCTGAGGACACTGTGGCACCATCTTCTAGTGGCCACAGACCTCTACTGCACAAATCCCTGGTAATGCCTGTGTACATCTTTGTAGCACTGCTCTCTGTACTGTGTCAATGCTAAAACTTCTTGGGAGATGAAAATGCTTCATCAGGTCGCTAAATGGAAAGATAGGCATGAAGTCATTCAAGCATGAATGCTGGTCATATAAGCCCGCTGTATATATATATTCATTGCTAAATCTAACTCCTGGTAGCAGGAGGAAAGTCCTTGCATATAGGTGCCCTCATTTCTTCCCAGCAGTGGGTATGACCTCCTCTGGAGGTTGCAAGACCTTTCCTTTCAACGCGTACTTAAACAGAGAACAAACATCCCTAGCAGAATATAGCTGTTCTTCAAGGTAACAGAGCTATGTCAAGCAACAGACCACCCTATGTGTGAAAAATTGCAGTGTAAATAAAAGTGGATCATATAAGATCTAGACTTATACTGTCCTGTATATTGCAATGCCTGGCTCCTAAATCTCCTCCTCCCTTCGCTGTAGGAAAACTTTTCTAAACAGAACCAGTCAAGAAAGAAAACTGTCCCTGTCTCTGGAGACATTCTTCTTCCTAGCGTCTAACAGACAGAGAAAGCAACTGATGTGAAAAAAAAAAAAAAGCAGAGTTCAAGGAGAAGAGCAACCTCTTATAGCTGCCAACAGCAGTCCCAGAAACATATCCTAAATTTGCAATGCTTTCTATACAGGCTAGAAAACAAATTTCTGCCTGCAATCTCCTTCTTTGGCAGCAAAGGTCAAAAGAAAGTCTTATCTGGTGCTGTCCATATTTTATTTTATTTCTTTCCAGGTGCAGAGAATATACATCTTGCAGATCATATATTTTGGCAGGAAGTGATGGTTATACACTTCAGATGGTTTGGGTTTACAGACATGCATTAAGATGGCATAAGATGGCTTGAAGATAAAAGCAACCCAGTGTGTTCTTTCTAAATTGTTCAGTTGTGGAGTTTTTGTGAAACTGATGCCTACCAGTGTCTTTGTACATAACAGATGTTATAGTTTGTAAACTACCTGTGTGTCCACAAACATGGGTGGTAGACAATTTCCCTTTAAAGCAACATGATCAGGCCAATATAGCTTTCACCATGCACTACATCTGCCCATGTTTATAGCATATTAGATTGGACCTTATAGCTAAGTGTAACACTACAGTAGAAGCAGGGGTGTCCCAATGTCAAGCAATTCTTTCCTGAAGAGTCATTTGCAAGATCAGATGAAGTTGATCCATGCCTTTTCCCAGGTGTCAGCTGGGAGTTGGTGGTTCTGGTGTGCAAGGGCATAGAAGGTGAACCCAGTCAGAGACCTGAGTATTAATCATAACGTAGTAAGTGAGTGATTTTTGGCAGGATAAAGTCTACCCAAATGGCATGGGGTAGGACAACATGTGGTTGAGTTTTAGCCAGTATGGACAGGGGTCAGCCCTTTGGTAGTAATGTGAACTTAGATCAACTTAAACTTCTGGTAAAACTTCACCATAAAGAAAACTAATGTCAAAACTCCACTTCAAAGGAGAGTAATTGGGTGTAAAATGAATGGGTTTGGATGACTAAGATAATGGTTTTTTGTTTTGATTACTCTTTAATTAGAGGAGAGACAAATATGGCATTACATACTGTTAGGTCTTAATACCAGGCAATCAGCAGTATAAAGTTTGATGTTATTTACATTTGTTTTCTCTCCCCCTCACTCCCAAATGCATTATGGTCCTCCCACTCATTAAATAGTCACGTACATAATTGTTCTCAGTTTATTAAAATGCAAAATAAATTTCTGCATCTATTCTTTACACAAACAAAATCTTAAGATTTGTCCAACTCACAGTTACAGGGTATCCCTCAATACTGTTATCCATCATCACTGCACTGAACATCAGGTTGTCATATCACTTCAATAACATTAGAGAAAACAGATATCTACCCATCATTATCTCCCAAGATGCAGGATGCATCCTCTGTTCCCACTGTAACAGCCTATTTCAGACATGAAATATCTAGGATGGACCTAACGGTAATCATTTTTCACTGAGATGCAGGCTTCAGAATTAGTCAAAGCTCCATATAACATCCCAAGACCAAATCATGAATTCCACTCAGGCAAAAGTTCCTTGTGTGAGAATTAAATTATTTCACGCTTTGTCTCCTAAGGTATATTTTTTACAAGGACATAAAACAAAGATGGTAGAACAGCTTTCTGTGGACCAATGCCAGCAGTCTGGCAGAGAATCTCTGGGTGTGCTATAGATATGGATTGGAAATCTGTAATATAGAGAGAATTATTACCCAGAATTGTTCCATAGAGGACATTAGCAGAAACAGCTCAGGAAAACATTTTCCTGGGTGTGATAGTGGTCAGATTTCTTCATTACATAGTCACTGAAACAAGAAAAAGGATGTTGTTTAGACTTGAATTTATCAAGTAATAAGACAACTCAGAAGCTGTTGTAGAAAACAATCTTGTATTGAGAAGTGATGAGCTATTTCTGTTCAAGTAAAATCAAACAAGAAAACCATAGGTCTGCAGCTAAGGCTGTTTTGAATAACCAAGTATTGAAAAGTTAAAGAAACTTCACAGTAAAATGATATGGATGAAGGCACAGAGAAAACCTGGAAAATGGGCTTTCTTCATATCAAAGGAGTTAACATGGTCAGGAGTCTGTATTCCCCAACAAATGAAAACCTTGGACAAAGAGCTATCTGATCCACTGGAATATTTAGGAGAAAAGTCTGAGGATAAGAAGGGTACTAAAAATAAGAAGAGAATATTAAAAGGGTCAGACATTTATATGTTAGATGTCAAGTCAGGCAAAGTTGGTTGTGGTAATGACCAAAAAATCAAGCTGAATTCGGCTTTCTGGAAGACAGCAGAGAGAAAACTTGTCCAGCCATATAAATAAATCATTATAGAACAGGGATACAAGAATACCAAAGAGGTAAAGAGTTGGTGTGGTCTAAAGCTAAGTATACTCTGGTTAGCTTCCAAGACTGACATTGTGGAAAAACTAATGCAAAATGAAATCAGATTATGGGAATGCATATTTAAAACTATAAACTGTCACAACTGCAGTGGAGAAAAAACTTACAGAACGTAGGTCAGGCAGTGAGGTAATTTGCTCAGAATTGGTACTGAATTTGTAAATCTTTAGCAAGTCCTTCTGCATAATGGAAGAAAGCAAATGAGGTCTGTATATTCAGGAAAGTGGTGTGAGCAATTTCAGGCCTCTCAGTCTGAACTCCAACACTGCAAGCTGGAGAATACATTTGGAAGGAAGGGATAAGTGCAAATTTAGAAGTGGATGAGATGAAATATAACATCATTTGTTAAGGAGACTTCTTGATAGATTGACCTGGAAGCATTCCTTGATAGTCGTTGGTCAAATTAAATGAAGTATATCTCAGTTTTCAAGATTTCAGTAATTATTTTTATGTTCTTCTGTAAACATGCAAATATTAGCTAAGCTGGCAAACACAGCAATTAATACGAGAACCATAAGGATTACATTATAAACAGTATATGATGTATTTTACTTATTAGCTCTTCATTTATGTTATAGTCTGTCAAAAAGAGCAAGTAGGTGAGGTGCAACTCTTGGAAAGAGCAGAGGATTGTCCCATCTCTTGGAGGCAAATAGACATGCCTGAAGGTCAGCAGCTTTGAGAGACTGCCATGAGTGACAGGTCAAGGAAGCAGAGACAACACAGTGGGTTGGGAGGCAGAGCTCAAGTAGAGAAACTCCAATGTTACTGCAAGGATGGGAGAGGACAGACAGGTTTCTGAAGGGACATAAGGATTTTCCAGTCAGCTACAGATGACCAGGCAAATTACTGCAACTCAGCAGTCATTGAGCCAACTGAGGGTAAACACAGAGGGGTAGGACCAAGTGGCAGGAGGGAAATATCAATTAGCCCTATTTTACTATTACTACTATTTTTATATTGCATTTTATCTGTTTTGAAAATTAATTATTCATATTCTAATTCAAGCTGACTTTTTGAGTTTAAAATTTTGTGACCTTCTTGGGACAGTTTGCAACAAGGTCTTGCCTACCTCATTTCAAAGCTGTAGCTGACTCAGAGTCCTATCACTCTGGGGAAGAGAATGACAGAAACAGTAAATGAAAATGGGTAGGGCTGAAGGTAAGGATATCTGGGGCAAAAGAGGTAACCAGTACAGTTCATCAGGAGCCGTTGTTTACATTAGTAACCACAAAATACTGTAGTTCATGCTCATGGAATCCATTCCTGGCACAACACTGAAAGTAACATCAAGACAGGGAATACTGAAGTACCAAAGAGAAAGACATGATTAAAAGAGTAGAAAACATAAAGTAATGAAATAGCACAAAATTAACTAGCAGTATCAGTTATGAAATCATAGGAAAAGCAATAGCAAGTTGGGAAAGACCATAGAAGAATAATATGGTTTTGAACTCAAGAATAACTCAGTAACCCATGTGATGTGGCCAGAGTAATGTAAAAGGGATTCTAAAATGTTTTAGAAGAGAAATTTCTAGCAGAACTATAAAACTGCTGATATTCATCCCATTGAAAATGCCATTGCTTAACCCTTGTCTACAATACCTAGAACTTGTCAGATCCCCTACTTTAAAGAAAGATGAGGTCAAACCAGAAGAGAAACATAAAAATATAGGACTGAGTTTCTATATTTTATGAGAAGAATCTAAGCAAGCATGGCAAATTAAAGCCTGAGAGGTCAATTTATTGCTTTCTATAAATAAATAGGCAAGTAAATGATAAGCATTAAAAAAAAAAAAAAAAAGCTAAGGGTTAAGTCAGAAGTGAGAGTTATGTCTAGAGTGCTCCCACTAACACATTTATGGAAACTAGAAGGTTTCTAACAGTCAGAGCAAAAAGTGGAACTTGTATTCTATTAAACTGTTTAACATCTTCCCCATCTGACTCTAGGAGATAACATGGAATTATGCAGCAGGTGTTAAAATACATTTGCCTGAAAGTCTGAGGAGAGCAAAAGTATTTGGGATTTGTTCTTTTTTTTTTTTCCAAACTATCAGCACTACTGAAGAAAAATGCTAAATAAAAAGACTGTAAGTGACGATGATTTGGAAAAGAAATTTAATTAAATTTTCATACCTCTCTATTTTCAGGTGTTTTTCCAGATGTTTCTGCTTTAATGAGATGCCTGAGTTTTTTATCCATGTCTGACCAAACCTATTATAATTCAGGTCTAATAGCAAGTGCAATTATAAAATTCTGGAGTTTGCCATTAGAATATATTTTATACTTGTTCTTGACCAGCAGAACTAATACTTCCATGGTCACATCCTCCAAAGGCAAAGCACATTCTTCAGCAGAGTTTTGTCTGGCATAAACAGCTAGATGTATACTTAAAAAATAAACTGTTGTAACTGTTATATATAATGGTGTGTTATCATCTTGTGCTGATACCGTTGGCATGAGGGGATGAGGAAGAGAATTAACTGCATGAAACAGATGGCTGTCATGTTGCTTAAACAATTACTAGAAAGTCCTGAGCTATTATGAAGATAAGACACTAAAAGAAACTATCCCAAATGGCCAAGACTGGTATTTAATGCCTGAATAAGAGATTAATGACCATCTACGGCACGTTTGGTAAAAAAATGGTGTGTTATCATCTTTGGACTGCCAAACCTGAATCTGCAGCATCAAACAGTGCCACAATCTTCATCTAAATTATGAATTGCAGAACAAACTATGATTGATTCCTTAATTTCCATTTTAATGGCACTACAAATGGCAATATTTACACCCTTTTTGTCACTGCAGCTCATTGTGGCACCACAGAGACTGATAAATAGCATTTTATGTCCATTATCAAGAACATAGATTGTTTACAATTAACTTAACCTTGACAGTTTAGATTTACATTAGCTGGATAGAGAAAAAAATTATCTAAAATCTAATATTTGTTTTCTTAAGTAGTTCCGTCTCCAGAGTTGCACTTGGACCACAAAACTAAATGATAAAAGATTAAATCTGTTGGGAGCAATCCTGCTGTTTGCTGCAGCAGAAAAAAAACACTGAATCCTTCACAAGGAGATTAATACACAAAGTAGAAGAGAACAACTATCTTTTATTGTTAATCATCTATAATTATGGATGTTTATTTATACTACATTGTGGAGACTGAGGATCCAAAATGGTTAGGGGGACAAAGAATAAAAGGCCAACACTTGTGAGGTTTTTTTTAGTGATGTAGACTTTGATCTAAGTTTTGAAGACCACTCTTTTACAAAGTCAGACGGTAAATGACATAATATATAAGATCATTGGGTAAAGAACCAGTCAAACTATGTTCCTTTTAAGTTTACTAATAAATAAATAAAAATAATTAAACCCATTCTGTTAATCTATTTCTCTTCTGTAGCATTTCCTTTTCAACGCTTTATGAAATATTCATAATTTTTGAGATGCCAAGCATATATCAGCATGCTTTTTCATTATTTTCACTCTACTGTGACCTAACTAGAACTTTTATGAGTGTTTAACACTGAATTATCACTACAGGATCAGCAGATTCAAATAATCTCTTACACTATGTCATATTGCAAGTAAATGACTGGTGAGTAAACATTGACTCAGAGGTTAATCTTACCAGGACTAAATTAAAACAGTGCAGTGTAGCGGGGGGTTGCAGACATGGACATGTGGATTCAGCTGATACTTACTAAAGACAATTCTAAGACTGTTGTCTTAGAAATGTCTGAAGCTTTGGTTTCTGGTCCTTCGAAATTCCCCTGAAAAGAAGAGTTATTATACACCTTTCCTGTCCTGTCGTTCCTCCTGTGTCATCTGTTGTTAGCTATTTTCAGAGATAGGACACTGGGCAAGATGGACCTTTGCTTGGCTTTATCACAGCCACTCTTCTGATATATTCTTAAATTAAAAGCCAAATGATGCATCAGACATTGTCACTGGTGAAAAAGGGAGGAAATGGCAAGGACTCTTCCAAGCGTGTTCCTTGTCAAACAGAGAACTGAACCCACCACAGTCACCTTTGCAGTTCCAAGAGTTGCTTTAATGTTCCTTCTGCTGTAGGCACTCCAATTTAGTAAGCTGCTAATCACAATGCTAATCACATAAGGATCATTATTTGCATAACAGAAAAAGAGGTAAAGCCTCTATTTTCTTTTTTCTAATCACCTCCGAAGTTTCAATAGCTTAAGGGCTAATCAAATGGAAGTGAAACCCTTCTAGATTAATGTTCTTGCTTTTTTGTCCATTGCTTTTCTAAATTAACCTCCCTAAAAGCTGTGCTTAGACTGGTCATCCCTCACTGAAAGACTCTGTGTGTCATGAGCTTCGTAGTTAATGTCCTTTTTTCCCCTTTATTTTCTCCTTAGAGAAGAAGACCACAAGTAACTAATGCTCCTCAGGAGAGTTGTTTCCCAGTACTTCTCCATTGAAATTATCTGTTTCATTTCATACTTTAAAATATCCTTAACTTAAAATCACAACAGGAAAAAGACATTCAAACAGTTGCTTCTTCATGTTTTAGTAAAGAGTCCCTGAACCCATTAGGAAATTCCAGTTTTCAAAGAAAGGCAGTCCTAGCTACAGTATGAAAAGCCCTTGCTTATCTTTGACTACTGGCCAAAGATATACCATCAGGTTTATTGAACAGTCGGTAGCATATTAGATTTCTATACTGCTGCATGATCCAAATTTCAGAACACCTGGAAGGGGGATAATAACATGATAAATAAAAATAAAAGTAAAAATGTGCCTGTTACCTGGAACCAGTGTGCTGTACATAAGGCCTTCAAAATAGGCAACAGTTGTAACTCCTTGTAGGCTTGTATGCTGAAAGCACTGCACAGACATCTATTAATCTTCATAACACCTGGCAGGCAAGAGAGCAACTACAGTTATTGCCATTTGACAGATAACATGAGAAAAACTGAGTCCCAGTTTGCTGGAGACTATGTGATGAGCAACAGATAGAGTGGGTACAGACTAAGAACAAGAAGATCCATGTGCCCTATTGTTCCTCATAGCAAACCCATAAAACAGATAATTAACAATCAGGCTGTAATAGCACTGACAGTGAAGGGTTCTGCCTGTGTTATAACCAGACTGTCTCATATTGTTTAGCTTCCATAGGATTGTCTGGGGGGCCATTCATAACAGACCTTGCCTAGTAAAGTGTTTGGGAATGCCTGTAAACTGATTTGAAATCCTTTAGAGGACACACTGCCTGATGCCTGCCTCCAGCTAATCTATCAATGTCATTATTTTCTCACACAAAATAAACATGTGCTTTACCAGTAGGCTTGATCACTCCTAAGTAAGCGTGCCATACAATTTTTAACCTGTCCACTCAAATCATGATCTGTTACCAAAGCTGAGAAGACTGGATTAGTGGGGTGCCAAAGAACACAGCCTGCCAGCACTTGGGCAGCTGAACTCAGCAGCATGTTTTCAGTTATTTGGCTCAATGAATATTGCTTTCCCTCTCCTGGCTACTGCTGAGTTGAGACTTGCACAGCTTTGAGCGGAAGAAGACAATGCTGTGCTATGCCCTGTTATCACTACAAGGGAATGGCTTTAGAGATTTCCCCCCCACAAAATTGTATGGAGGGTAAACTATTAAAAAAAAAAATTAAAAAAATTATTTTTTTATTTTTTTTTCATGAAGTCTCCTCTGTAAAAATAATCAAAGGGGAAAATCTCACTGTTTTAAAAAAAGGGAATATTGTCAGCTCTCTCAAGCTCATTGATGTAAAAAAGAAAGAAGCAGATGTGCAGATTTACACGATGCTCTCTTAGCCCAGCTCAATTCCTTGTGAAGAGCACTTCACCTTCCTGGTCTGGCTGCCCTGCTGATAGTAAGAAAGAGAGGAATAGCAAGAGAGAATAAAACAACAACAATCTAAAAATTGGAATCACCTATTAATTTAGTAACTCTATGAAAGTTGTCATCTCTTCTGTCTCCATGGACAGCTGGAATTTAGTTTAGGTTCTCGTTTTTATGATCATTTTTAAAGCATCACATGCATCCAGAGTAGGTTTCCCAAACTCTTGTTTTGTCTGAATTCATTCCTAGGGATGAGGTGCTGTTCTCTGTGTGTTGACATAAATGCATATAAAGTTTGAAGGATCAGTACAGAGCATTTGGTTTTATTGCTTCTGCTTTGCTCAGTGTTACCTAGCTACTCTGAAGTGCTGGACCTTGGCAGGTTTGCCACAATTGTTTATCACTTAAGTACACAACGGTACTTTAAACTTGTCTGCTTTCAGCATATTCACGTTTATGGTATTTGTAAAATACAGTAATTCAACTGAAAATGGGACTTTATTGCTCAAAACAGACAGAATTTACTTCATACGAAACACAATAGTATTTACAGTTCTGCGAGTGCCTGATTTATTGTCATTTTAAAATATTTTTTTCTTATCATATTGCAGTCAGTAGTTCTTACCCATGACAAATACTGATGCTCAGTTTTGTTCTACTTAGAAATCCTGAACAATAAATCAATACGCTATATAAAGTGTATAAATATATAATGTGGTCCAAGCTCTAAGTATTTCTTCATATGAGGCTCATCAAAGAAATCAAATCTGTTATGCACTGAGGTGTGGGTGGCGTGAGAAGGCAGACCCCAGTTCAAGAAATATGTCAACATGAGCAGCCAGGTTCTCATCCATGGCATAGTACAGACAGCCAAGAGGGCTGCAGAAGGGAGCCAGACCAGGCTCATTTGGGTTGGTTCTTCACCAGTTGCTTGGCCAGGCAGCATGTTGTATGGGGCACAGATGAGGCAGGGCCAAGTGTTGATGGACATCTGGCCAAGCCATGGCTGGGTGCTTTCCCCTCCCAGTCTTTGACCTCCAGCAGGGCTAATGCACACAGAGGTTACATTCCAAGACTATCAAGTGCCTGCTTTTCAGAAAGGTCAGTGTCACTCGCCCTCTTGAGTCTCCTAATCTTTGTGGAGACCTGAAATGCAGAGAGGACCCATACCTTGTTCGGGCAGCCACTTCACACAGCAAGCCACGACTGGCCTCCTTGCTTCTTTATCTAATGTAGTTAAGGAACATTTCAAAGGGAGGTCTTTCCTTGGCTCTAGAACAGTTGTTTTCCTTAGTCTTGTTGCGTGCAAACTTCAAGCTTCTACTGCACTGATCTGCAATGGTGTGCAATTCGTGTACAGACTCTTATCTCCACTTGTTTCGATTTGAGACAGTACTCTGAGCTGTTCAGTATACATTTGCACCAGTTTGTCTAAAATAAATTCTTCTGGGGACCAGTTTTGGGAACTGGAGCCTTCCATATGTCTGTCTTCTGCTTGCAGCTGCCTGCTGAGGGCAGCAGCCCTGCCCACCTCAGGGATGCTGTGCTGGTGGGACAGGCAGATGGCTGACATCTGCAGGCAGTTGGTGTGGGGGACAGCGAGGGGAGGGTGGTAGCATTCCTGTCTGCTGTGCTGTGGATCAAGTAGCTGCACAGAGTAAACAGGAGAACAGAGAGAAACAGGATGCCATCCAGAAATAAAAAGAAGACAGTAACATCCAGAATCTCTTACCTGCCAGTTCTGAGACTGTAGAGGATAAAGGAGGAATATATATCCCTGTAGATCTAATCACTAAGGGTGTACATGTCATAAGGTGGTTAAAAACAGCATAAACATATTTTCCTTTTTGATTTCTTACATTGAGGCATGTTCCTTAAACAATGAAAACTATTATCTTCCACAATTTGTGCAAATGCATTACAAATATTAACCTGCCATTGGGAGAAGCTCTCTGCCATTGATTTTTTCCCCCTCTTTGAATGTTAGCAACTGCGGCTCATTAAAAAAAAAAAATATCAAAAATAAAAACTATTCGTGATAACCTCACTGAAAGCATATGGAACGTGTATGTCTGTAATTTGGACAGACACCCAACACATGCCTTTCTTATTCCATCATTGTAATACAGAGAATATGATATGAAAAGTCAGTGGAAAATTAGCTTCTCCGTCTTTTTGACTACTTTTTGTCTTGGTAGCTGGGTTCTCTACTTCATCAAATAGTAAAACTCCTGAAGTAACTAGATAACTTGCTTCTTATACCATATCAGAACATGGTGAGAGTTCCCATTGGGCCAACGAAACTCTAAAAATGAAAAATTCTCACTTGTTTATCCAGAATTTACATTGTAAAGTATGTGGCAAAGCTAGAAAGTCCCAGAGGGCAATGCCATCTCTCCTGTCAGTTTGGATACGTTCTCCCAGATCTTGTGAGTCTCTGGGATTTTAGTTTCATTGTATACCCCAAAGCAAATTAAAAAAAAAAAA